>BMAC01001255.1:116222-175875 GCA_014905375.1 Phtheirospermum japonicum
TGGATATTTTCTTATCTCCCTTGCGCTTATTTTCTTTATATTTATGGCAACCAGGACTTTGCCACATTTTTGAGGGGGGGGGGGGGGGCGCGGGGACGGTTGAGTTGTGATTTATAATTGGAAATTGTGCAAAATTTAGAATTTTCGTGAGTTTGTCTTAGTTAATATTTTGCGTGACTGATTGCTATTTCTTTAGAATTTTAACGTAAAGTTTCGGCTCTCTCCTTCCCCGCCTCATTCACTGTCAAACACACACAAAAAAAATCTCCCTCCTCTCCCTCCCATCGCCGTAGCCCACCACCACGGAAGTCACCCGAAGTCGTCGTTGTCGCCGTCGCCCCCACCACCACGAAAGTCGACATCGTCGCCTCAACGGACGTCGTCACCTGAAGTCGTCGCTCGTCGCCGCCTGAAGCCGCCGCTCGTCGCTGCTCTGCCTCGCCGCTAGCCTTCTTCCAGGTAAATATTTTTATGATTTTTCTCATTTATTTTATGTAATGGTTTGTGGTTAATTAATGTTAATTGTTTATTTATTTTATATAATTATGGTAATTTAAGGTTAATTAGAATTTAATTAGTATTTAAGGTTAATTATTTAACTTATTTGCAATTAGGGTTTCATTTCTAAATAAGATTTAATTAGTTTTTAATTATCAATTAGGGTTATATAATTGTGGTTATTTAAGATTTGTTTTATAATTCTGTTAATAATTATGAATTAATTGTTAATATTATGAACTAATTAATCATTATGAATTAATTATAGAATATACGTTAATTTAGCAAATATAAAATAAAAATCTGTTTTTTCTTAAATGAGAATCTGTTTTTCTTTAAAATAAAAATCTGTTTTTTTATAAAATAAATTTCTGTTTTCTATTTTTGTATTAAATAAAAATCTATTTTTTTTAAAAAATATATATATTTTTTAAATAAAAATTTGTTTTTTTTTTAATAAAATTTTTTTAAATCAAATTTGGGATTTAAATAATTTTAATATAAATTGTAGTTAATCATTCTGTTTTTATTGAAATTTGAAAATAAATGTATAGTTTTTAAAATAACTTTAAATTAAATAAAGATTTATTTAAAATTCTTTTTTTATTTTCTAGTTAAAATAATTAGGTTTCAAGATAGAGTTTAATTTTGAAATAAATTTTTGATTTCAAAATAGGGGTCTAATCGTAAATAATTTCAAAATGAGGGTTAAATTTGTAAGTTTTTAGGAAAATACGTACACAAATTATATAATTAGATAGTTATGGGTTAATTTAGTAAATAATTAGGAAATTAGGGTTTCATTGTATTAACTTAGATTGTTAGGGTCTGCTTTCAAATATAGATAAACTTTAGGGGCAAATTATATTGTGATATATGTATGCACTCATTATATTGTATATATATTGTTCATCCATGGGAGGACATGGTGATAGACCGAGATTTTAAAAAATTTGTATATTTAACATGCATGGGAGGCCGTGGTGATCGGCCGGGGGTTTAATTTTGTTTGTATATATTATTGTCATTGGTGTTGTTGGTTGTGTACCGTCGGATGTTGGCGTGGGTTACGGCGCCGGCCGGGAGGTGTTGTCCCTCCAATAGCGGGTTTTCAAATTTTTTTCAAAAAAAGTGATAGGGTGTCACGTGGTTTTATTTAAATTTTCAAAATATTTTTTAAAAATATGACGGTGGTAATTGCTTATTTGGAACCTTGCCGAAGTGACGCTATTCACATTGGTGTGGAGAATCAATTATATATAGATCACTCGTTTGAGAATTAATATGAAATAGAAAATTTTGAAACTAAGTTTTGAGTTATTCCAATATTCCTTAGTCCGTTTAAGATTTAGTATCAAATATAGAGTTTGATAGTAAATTTCAAATTGTCCCATTTTTGGACAGTTTGAGAATGTGACTTGTAGTATGGTTATCTTATATATATATTTTTTTTTAGTTTAGAAATTTCGATTTCTGCATCTCTCTAATTGTTCTAGGGTGCACTGAAATATACGTGTACTACGAGAACTAAGAGGAGATGCTGCCGAAATTTTGAATCTAAGAAAGATGCATATTTTAAGATAATACATACTACTAAATGTCACTTTCTTGAATGGGATAGAAGTCTTACCAGTTATAACTCGAATTACCCATTCTTCTCATAATGCTGCCGAAATTAGGCCACCTTTTCATAATTCTAGAATCATGAATAACACTCAAAAGTCTTAGGATGGCTGATGATCGTAGTTGGATGTACAAACTGAATATTGTTGGATTTCTAAATCCGGCATTCGTGGCCGGTGTAGATAGTTTCATACAATTTGCACTCACGCATGACTCTACAGAGAGGGACGGTGATAAACTGATATGCCCTTGAGCACGAACTAGGTGTAGGAACTCTAGTTATAATTCGATCGATGAGATAAAATGTCACCTCGCTATCAAAGGGTTTATTGCTGATTACTACATTTGGACTCATCACGGGGAAACAGATCACGTCTCATCGCTTGCTGATATTGAAGTCGAGGGATCATCATCAAATGCGTACGTCGATATGGAGCAAGATGTTGCCGGTCCCAATTTCGATATAAATGATATTGAGTTGGATGAATCACCTAATCCCAAAGCGAAGAAATTTTCCGATATTCTGAAAGCTACAAAAAACCTCTATATCCCCTTTGCGAGAAACACAATCGGTTGTCTTTAGTTGCCCGTCTTATGAACTTGAGATCGGAGCATGGCATTTCTGAGAAATGTTATGATCAGTTTATTGATTTAATCAAAGAGATCGTTTGATGCTTGGCAGGGGTCCTCATAATCGTCGAATTTCTTTCGGCTCATCGTCCTCGGGACTCCATGAGGATGATGCCACCGAAATGGACTTCGATTATACCGTTCCACCTACCCCGTCTGATGAGGCGGGGAGCACTCCCGGTACAGAGGTCAAGACTACCGGGATCGAGGTAGTCGTGATCAGAAATAGGTAAGTAACATTTTAATCAATTTTGTTATGTGTTCAATATAATTTAATTATTTGTCGTTGATTGAAATATATTTATTATTTTTTAGGTTACGAGGTCCGTCGAAGGACTTGACGAACTATTTAAGGACTATACACGAGTCTCGTATCCACCCAATAGGGTGGAAATTCAAGCACATCCCGGACAGCCATCGTCAGACGTGGTGGCCTCGTTTTAGGGTAATTTTGTTTATTTATTTTGATTTGTGTTAGGTAAATTGATTAATTATTTTGTCTAACTGTATTTCTTTTGTAGAGATTGGTGTGGTGGGACAGGAGTATATACGACGATAATGCCATCAAGACAGCATTCTATATAGCGATGCGAGATTCTTATAAGAGTCGTATATACGAGTGGAGGAAGGCGTATCGACTGCATGGGATAATACCTTCCTACGTAGGGGAGACGATCTGAAATAGATGGCTGGTGGAGTTTCAGCGGCCTGAGGAGGTAGAGAAGTCTGAGAAGGCCAGGCGGAACAGATTGAGCGAGCCCGGAGGCCCTTCGATTGGTATAGCGAAGCACCGAGGCGGGTCTATGCCGGCAAATCGACAGGCGGCCGAGATTGTAAGTTGATAATAATATTTTAAGTAATTAATCATATTATTGAACATGTATAATTTTATGTTTAATTAATTTATTATTTTAAATATTGTAAATGTATCTTTATATACAGGCTTCGCGGACGGGTACGCAGCCCAGTAACTACGACCTTCTGCTGAGGTATCATCGAAATCCCGATGGCACATTTACGGATCCCAAAGCCCAGAGGATAGCTATAAGTTTGTATATTATATATATATATATATATATATATATATATATATGATTTATTATGAAATCTGATAAAAGTTCATTAGTAATAATAGCTGAAAATCTTGATATCAGGAGGACTATGAGAGGGCTTTAGAGGAGAGGCGTGCTGCGTCGTCTGATGATAGCAGCCCTCAGGTAAACCCGGACGAGGTCTACCTACAGGTTTTCGGGAATAGGAAGGGTCAAAGATATGGCCTTGGATGCTTCGGGAAGACTCAGAAGGGCTACAGTACTTCTTCCACCTCCAGCGCCGATGTTCGCCAGCTTCAGACGCAGGTGCAGTCCCAGCAGGAGCAGCTTGTGCGAGCCAACCAGGAGATTTAGGATCCGTCAGGAATAGGCGCTGGAGATTCAGCAGTTGATCCGCGAGGAGCAGGAGCGTTCCCAGTTTGCGCTCCGACAGCAGATTGCAGAAGCTGTTTCCATGGCCATGTCTCGTCGGCCTCCTACTCAGTCCCCCCCTGATCTGACATTCGATGGTGGTGATACTTAGATATGGATGGATAATTCAGGATTTTTTTTATACATTCGATGGATGGATTGATTAGTATTTATTGAATGATTTGTTTTGATTTTTAATTAGTGGATAATTTATTTTTGATTATCTACAATTTTATTTGTTTATTATTTTTTTATTTTTTTATTAAATAAAAAAAAACTTCTTTGAACTACAACTCTACTGATGACTTTCTGACGGCTAATACCCGCAAAAAATGCTGACGATCACACACCCGCTAGGAATGATGATGGCCAAACCCGTCAGGATAGCATCAGACATTCCTGGCGGCCATACCCACCAGCAACACTGACGGCCATTTCCTGGCGGGTGTGGCCATCAAGAAATCCGCCAGCATTCCTGGCGGGAAAATTTTCCTGCCAGGATACTGCAATCCTGACCACGACAATGCTGATGGCCAATATCCGTCAAGAGGCCATCAGTATTTAATATACTAACGACTTTCTGACGGATTTGGCCGTCAGCATAGCCGAGATTTTTTGTAGTGTGGTTTGATCCTTAATGAGACAACAAGGAGGATGGAATTCAAAAACTACATTATTATCATAGGCAAGATTAGAGACACTCAACAGGTTTTTAGTAAAAAGGTTTTAGAACTGAGAGGAGATTTGAGAAAAGAATTACCAATATGGTTAATGTTTACTCCATCCATTTACCATTTGGAGCCTGTTCCCTCCAGCATATTCTGAGTCCATGTTCAGATTTGAGAGGTCATTTGTTAAGTTTGCAGTTGCTCCAAATTCAGGAAACTAAAAGTATCAGCATCATTGTCCGAATGCGAGCTCATGCTTCCACCATTCCCAAAATCTGCCATATGAAGTGAAAGATTTCTGATTGACTACTGGTTGAACTAGGTGTTTCTGTAAGAGTTGTCATTCCTGTGCAAACACTTGTCTGTTGTTTGTCCAGAGATATAGCAGATCTACCATACAACCCTATCTCCTCCATTTGATCTTCCTCCACGACCTCTTTGACTTCTTCCTCCCCTAATACCTCTGAAATTATTCCTGCCACCTCCGCGACCTCTTGAACTTCCTCTGCTTGGTTGATAATTATTGTTATTGACTCTTGCAGTGTTGACCTATGTTGCATCATTGACAGAGGGCTGAGATCCTTCGGTATCGACATATGAAACATTGTTGTTTTTGGTTTCCAATCTGGCTTCATAGTTGAGCAAAAGAGCATGTAACTCGGCTAGTGTGTAAGGATGCGGCTTGGATGTAACATTAACCATCACTAAGTCATAATCACTTTCTAATCCAGTCAAAATGTGAAAGATCTGATCTTTTTCAAAGATCTTGTTCCCTGCAGAAGCTAAAATATCACAGTAAGACTTCAGCTTTTCCAAGTAATCTTTCATGGACAAGGCATTTTTCCAAAGGACTGCAACATTATCCTATACTGCATGATTTTGGCTTGAGACTGCGTGGCAAAGTTGTTCTCAAGAGAAGACCATATTTCTTTAGATGTATTGAAACCAACAGTTAAAAGAAGAATACTCTCACTTAAAGTGGAAAAGATCCATGAGGTTAAGATATGATCTTGCCTTTCCCACGTAGAAAATAGGGGGGGTTCAGACTTTCTCCTTCTTCAATTATAAACTGTGGTGGAGATGTACATCCTTTCTTAATGAATGCTTCAAGGCCATGACCTTTGATGGTGGTCAAGGCTTATTGTCTCCAGACCAAGTAATTATTTTCATCAAATTTGGTTGTAATGAGCTGACTTTGAGGATAAACGATTGGAGGTAGAGGTGAGAAGGTTTGGGTTGAGGAGGAAGTGATTTTGTGCGATATTTTGTAAAGGAAGAATAGATTCAGGCCCTCAAACCTGCTCTGATACCATGAATGAAAAGTTGTGAGCTCATGGCGAGCTGATATAATGAAAATCGAGCTATTATAAAGTGATTTGAGGAGAATGTACTATGTATATATTTTGGTAATCTGTTTTTCATACGTAACATCAATAAAATACACATCTATTTATAGCAACATAACATACTAGGTTACCCTAGATCCTGTGGTCAGAATTGCTACAGTACATCTGATAACGGTTAGTTATGATTGTGCGGTCAGTAATGCTACAGTACTATTTGATAGATGTCGCAGACTGGACTGTACAAATCTATGGCTGATATCATCCAGCGTGATGTAGGCTCTATGTAGACCTCTTCTGTTGTGACCTGTCAGGTCGGCATACACTTGACCTAAACCTATCAGGTTGACTCTCATGCGACCTGAGGTCATCGGGTCGCCAAGTAAGTCTGCGATTATGCGACCTGAATCCATCAGGTCGCCAAACAAGTTTGTGATCATGCGACCTGATTCAATCAAGTCGCTATGACTTGTACTTTCGCTTAACATCTGCACTAGTGAATATTAGTTGTACGAGCAGCTACAATAACCATCTCCTTCTCTACCGAAAGATATAAAAAAATGAGGTTTATATTGAAAATTAATACAAAAATGAGCTTAACTTTATCTTTATTGTGTTGTTGTTCCTTTTAACGAGACTCATTTAATAGAGGGCGCCCTGATAAGCCCAGGTCGCCTGGTCATAAATTGCTTAGCGACCTAAAGAAGAGTGTAGTGCCAGGTCGCACTGTTGGCGACCTATTGCCTGGCGACCTGGAGTTGAGCGCAGTACCAGGTCGCAAGGTTGGTGACCTCTCAGGTCGCACGATAGGTCGCTCAGAGGTCGAGCGTACTACCAACAATGTGTCGCAGATGAGGACAACCTACGTCAGCTGATGTCGTCAGCCCTAATTCAGTACATCCAGCTGTTAGGATGTACTGTAGCAATAGTGACCACAAGATTTGAATTAATGTATTATAGAAATTTTAGCCACATATTTTAGGGTTACCTTTACTATAAATAGTGGCACATTCTCTGATGTAATTATCAAGAAATGATTGAATGAAATCTAAGTAAGAAAAGTTGAATACAAAATATTTCTCAATATGAGTTCTTTACTTTCTTTCATGGTATCACAGCAGGTTTTTACCTGACTCTGAACACCTCTTCTCTCGTCTCCTTCTTTCCTTCCATTATTTCAGATGGAGGGAATCATACCTCCATATCATGAGGCTCAAGCGAGATCTCACTCTTTAATTCAAAATACTTCTCCTTCTTCTCAAAGCTCAAACTCAGCTATCCAGCTGCAAAATCAGCTCATCTCAATCAAACTGAATGATTCAAATTATTTACTTTGGAAAATGCAAGTTTACACAGCCTTCAGAGGGTACGGGCTTGAAGGTTATCTTACTGGAGAAATCAAACCTCCACCTCAGATCACCGAAGGATCAGTAAATCAAGAATTTCTGCTCTGGGTTCGGCAAGACCAGTTGTTAGCATCATGGCTTCTCTCTTCTCTTTCTGAAAGTCTACTTACCATGATGGTTGGTCTTGCATCCTCAAAAGATATCTGGCAAACTCTGGAGGCCAACTTTTCCAGTCAAACTGAAACTTGGAAGATGCAGTACAAGATGCAGCTCTCCTCTATTAAGAAAGGAACCATGAGCATCAAAAGTTGTTATGACATGCTAGCTTCAGCTGGTCAACCTATTTCAGAAGAATATCAAGCAATGCATGTTCTCACCGGGCTTGGAGGAGATTTTGACCCGGTGGTGGTAGCAGCTACAGCTCGGAGTGACTCACTCACCCTCAGGAACATTCTGCCTATTTTATTAAGCTTTGAGAACAGACTGGAAGCTAGAAATGCATCCAACTTCATCAACACAGAAGGATCAAGCTCTACTATCAATATCGCAAATTAGTATTCTGGTCAGAAAAAGTATACCTGGACTGTTGCAGGAGCAAATAGAGGAAGAGGTGGCCGAGGAGGACCAACAGCTACAGAGGACGAGGTGGAAGAGGTTTCAGACCAGGAAACAGGTCGTCGTGTCAAATCTGTGGTTACTCTAACCACTCTGCTGACAAGTGCTATTATCGTTTTGATACTGCCTACACTGCACAGTCCACTGCACAGAACAGTCTTAACACTTCAGCGAGCTCCTACTGCGCCTATGCCTTGACTCGGTGCATTGATCCCTCCGCCTTATCACTGATGTCAGATTCAGGCAGCGATGCGAGCTGGTATGCGGACTCTGGAGCCTCTAATCATGTCACAAATGATCTTGCTAATCTCAACATCGCCTCAGAATTCCAAGTCAACAACAAGGTTCAAGTAGGGAATGGATTAGGTTTGTGTATATCTCATATTGGTAATTCACAATTTCATTCCAGCAACAAATCCTTTTTACTCAAAAAACTTCTTCATGTTCCGCACATCACTAAAAACCTCATTAATGTCTCTAAATTCGCTCAAGATAACTCTGTTTACTTTGAATTTCATCCTACTTCTTGCTATGTAAAGGACCAGGTTACACATCAAATTCTTCTCCGAGGCTCTCTCAGGAATGGTCTTTACAAATTTGACATCCAGCTCGCCAACACATCCAGCTCACCATCAACCCCATCTACCTCTTTCATGAGACAAGACCCTAAAATTTTCATCACTGAGTTTAGTGATTCGAATAAAGAAGCAGCTTTACAGTTGTGGCACCTTAGATTAGGGCACCCTACCAATAATGTATTACAAGAAGTTCTTAGAATTTGTAATCTCTCCATTAATAATATTAATCAAATTACCTTTTATACTTGTTGTGCTTGTCTTCAGGGTAAAAGTCATAAGCTACCCTTTTCTCCTTCAGGAACTGAATATACAAAACCCTTTGATCTTGTACATACAGATGTATGGGGTCCTGCTCCTCTCAAATCTTCAAATGGATTCTCCTACTATGTTTCCTTTATTGATCATTATACTCGATATACATGGATCTATCTGCTAAAGCATAAATCTGATGTGCTCGCTGCCTTCACTCATCTTCAAAATCTTATCCTTACTCAGTTTAATTCTAAAATCAAATCGGTACAAAGTGATGGAGGGGGAGAATTTATAGCCCTTACAAACCTGTTTCACTCCTCCGGAATACACCACAGAATCTCTTGTCCCTACACACCTCAACAAAATGGCCTTGTTGAGAGAAAATATCGACACATTGTTGAAAAAGGTCTTTCTCTCCTCTCTCATTCTCATCTCCCTATCAAATACTGGGATGATGCCTTTACTACTGTTGTCTATCTCATAAATATATTACCTTCTAAAGTGACTCAGTACAAGAGTCCTCATCAGCTCCTACTAAATCAAATCCTAAGCTACACTCATCTAAACCCTTTGGGTGTCTCTGTTACCCTCATCTTAGACCACTCAATAAACACAAGCTTCAATTCAGGTCACTTCCTAGTACATTTCTTGGTTACAGTGAACACTATAAGGGTTTCAAAGTGCTACTGCCAGATAACAAAGTTATAATCACCAGACATGTGATCTTTGACGAGATCAAATTTCCCTTCTCAAAAAATTCTGAACCTCACTCCTGCTCCAATGTTCAACCATCAATTCTTTGTCCTCCACCTCTTATACCACAAGCGACCTCGCCACAACCACATGCGACCTCCACCACAGTCTCATGTTCAGCCCTCCATGCTTGGACGGCCTCCTCCCATACAGGTACCTCAGAACCCATACTGTGCAACCTCACCATCACCTCAACTGTTTCAATCTCCCAGTTCTCCTCATCAACCAATTCTGCTATCCTCCAGTCAATCTAGTCCCTCTACTATTCCTCTTACTGTTGAATTACCAATTATGGGCTCTCCACATGCTTCTCCTTCTCCTTGTACTAACCCTCTTCCAGGCCAACACCACATGGTCACGCGAGCTAAGGCAGGAATTTTTAAGCCCCGGGTGCTCAGTACGCAGCTTCTCGGTTTTAAGGAGCCCTCCTCGTATGTTGAAGTTTTAACACATCCCAAGTGGAAGGCAGCTATGAGTGAAGAGTATGCAGCTCTCCTTAAGAATCAGACATGGTCCCTTTCTGAGCTACCTCCGGGCAAGTCCTTGATTGGTTGCAAGGGGGTGTTCAAGCTAAAAACTCATGTTGATGTTTCTGTTGCTCGTTATAAAGCCAGATTGGTCGCCAAGGGATACAGTCAGATGCGCGGTTTTGACTTTTCTGACACTTTCAGTCCCATTGTTAAAGCTGCAACTATCCAGGTTGTGCTCTCCATCGTAGTCAACTGTAATTGGTCGGTCAAACAATTGAATGTCAATAATGCCTTTCTGCATGGCGAGCTGGACCGAGAAATCTTCGTGGCTCAACCACCCGGTTTTGAACAAGAGGGAGCCAGTCTTCAGGTATGTAAATTGTCGAAAGCTATTTACGGGTTTAAACAGGCTCCTCGCGCTTGGTTTGGAGAATTGCGGGCTGTTCTTATTGGTTTTGGTTTCTATGCTTCCCGGGCTGATAGCTCTCTCTTCTACTCCAATGGTTCCTCAGGCTACATATGGGTCTTAGTGTATGTTCACGACATCCTTGTTACTGGCAGCGACAAGGTCGGATTTTCGCGACTTATTCATCATCTTGGTTCCACCTTCTCTATAAAGAATCTCGATGAACTGCATCATTTTCTTGGCATTGAGGTTTCGCACACTGCTCATGGTCTACATTTGGATCAGGGCAAGTACATTTTAACTCTTCTTGATAAAGCAGGTGTGTCTGGAGCTAAGGCTACAACTACACCGATGGTTGTCTCTCCTGTTCTCTCTAAATCCCAAGGGGAACCCACTGTTGATCCGACCTTTTACCGGATTATTGTTGGAGCTCTTCAGTATATCACAATTACTCGCCCGGATATTTCTTATAGTGTCAACAAAGGGTGTCAATATATGCATTGCCCTCTCAGCACTCACTGGTGAGCTGTCAAGAGAATTCTGTGTTATCTTGCTGGTACCACTTCTTATGGGCTCACCTATAGTAAAACCTCTTTCTTTGCTCTGACAGGTTTTTCAGACTCCGACTGGGCTGGTGATCTGGATGACAGAAAATCCATCACTGGATTTTGTATTTTTCTAGGTTGCAATATTGTCTCCTGGTATTTTAAGAAGCAGACCTTCATTTCAAGGTCCAGCACCGAGGCTGAATATCGCAGTCTTGCGCATGCTACTGCGGAGTTGGTTTGGATTCGCTCCTTGCTAAGTGAGCTTCAGGTCACTCTTCCCGTTGTTCCCACAATCTGGGTCGATAATCAGAGTGCTATTGTTATTGCCTCCAATCCAGTTCTTCATGCTCGAACGAAGCACTTTGAATTAGATCTTCACTTTGTTCGCGACCTCATTGCAAAGAAATCGCTGCAGGTTCGATTTGTCCCTTCCATTGATCAGATTGCCGATATCTTCACCAAGCCACTATCTCATCAATTCTTTGCCCGGTTTCGGAACAAGCTCTTTGTTCTTCCTATCGCCGCACTCAAATTGAGGGGGGGATAATAGAGGGCGACCTGATAAATCCAGGTCTCCTGGTCATAAACTGCTTAGCGACCTAAAGAAGAGTGCAGTGCCAGGTCGCACTGTTGGCGACCTATTGCCTGGCGACCTGGAGTTGAGCGTAGTAGCAGGTCGCAAGGTTGGTGACCTCTCAGGTCGCACGATAGGTCGCTCAGAGGTCGAGCGTACTACCAACAATGGGTCGCAGAAGAGGACAACCTATCCGACGTCAGCTGATGTCGTCAGCCCTAATTCAGTACATCAAACTGTTAGGATGTATTGTAACAATAGTGACCACAAGATTTAAATTAATGTATTATATCAATTTTAGCCACATATTTTAGGGTTAATTTTACTATAAATAGTGGCACATTCTCTTATGTAATTATCAAGAAATAATTGAATGAAATCTAAGTAAGAAATGTTAAATACAAAATATTTATCAACATGAGTTCTTTACTTTCTCTCGTTCTTTACTTTCTTTCGTCGTTATCATTTTGCGTAACTGCCATGCGTATGCTCACATTTGAATGAACATATCCTCAAATCAGTTTATTTACCACCATAGTAATAAAAATTGATTAATCTCTCCTATATACACATATACAAGCTACACGCAAAGTATTATACTCTAAAGCAATAACCTCACACACACCACTTGATCAATACTAATAAGTTTCTTTTTATCAATATAATTTATTAAATTATATTAATAAGCTTCAAAGTGATCTGTAATTGAAAGTTGGCTCATTCTTGGCACATTTTCCGAACGCCTAAGCCCCAGAGTAAGTGACACTTCATGATTCCCATCTCCACCAACCAAACCAAACTCCGTCTCCGGATCCGCCGTGAAACACCTATACTCCGCCGGCACCACTTGTTTCCCTTGCCTGATTATATTATTGATGATGGTGTAATTTTCTGAAGGATCATTCTTTTCTGCTGACGTGGCCAAGTTATTGTCGTCTGATTTTGGTTCACTGGTCTCTGATGCTTGTGGTGGTGGTACCTCCTGAAACTCCTGTTGGTACATTTCTTCCACCATGGGCTTCCAGAGGCGAACCCTAGCATTTATGAACCAATTTGATACCTGGGACAAATAAATTTATGATGTTAGGTGCAATAAATTTCTAGCAGCATTGAATTATTTCAGTTTCAGTCATATAATTTAATGCACGCACAAATTGGCTTGTGCAAATGATCAGTGGGGAAAGTATATATGTCTTTTGCACGCCCTTGGTAACTTTTTTATTTTAATATTTCTAAAAGATTATAAAAAAGAAAAATTAAATCAGCAAACGAGTTTGACAGCCTGAATTACTGAATACACTGAATTTGATATTAATTGACTTACTAGAGAAGAATGGCAGCAGAGGCAGAAGCACACATGCATGAAATGGAACGTATTACTATTAGCCTACACAGACAAATTTACTATAATAATTTTATTTTATTTAACTTATATATATTATTGATAATATAAGTTGTGCAACTGATCATGGCAGTTTATCACGCATAAATAAATTGTACACCGTAATTTTATTTTTATTTTTGTTACGTATGACAATACAGTGTAATAAGAAATGAAATGCTACAAAATAAAGGGTTGCGTTGACACTTCACTAGACAGAAGCAATTATTATAACATACTCTTAAAAAAATTAAATTCTATGAGACATGCATACTTTCGTTGACATAATTGAACCAAACTCAGTTTTACTTATTACACTTGCACATTCACTTGAGATAAATAAGCAAACATATAACTAATTGAATCTTTTTTTTTTTAAATAAAACTATTAATTTAGTAAATAAAATGTTCTTTTTAGAAATATATAGTTTTATTTTTGTGATAATTGAGGAATACATATTTCTTTTTTATCACTATGATAAAGTTTAAAAGAAACAAAACTTTTGGAATGAGAAACATTTGGGTTATATGATCATTTAACTCAACTTTTAATTGCTTGCATAAACCTAAATTACAACTATTGTGCTTTAGGGAAGTATCAAACTAATAAATAGAAAATTTTATGAATAAGGTATCATCACCCGTGTATTTCAATCCATTGATTTGGCTCACTACTAATTAAAAATTAAAATAATTTAATGATTATGGGGTGTAAATGAGTTGATACGAGCTCGAATTTGAATCTATTCAAACTCGAAAATTGTACAAAAACTCAACTCGAGTTGAGCTCGATAGCCAAATTTAAAGAGCTCGAGTTTGAGATTTTTTTTTTGTAATGCTTTTTTATTTAAATAAAAAATATAATATAATATATCATACAATTATATATATATATAGTAATAAAAATGAAGTTAGAAGTCAATTCGTTTTAGAATCAAATCGAACTCAAATTGAACTCGAGGCAAATTTTAACTGAAATGCTTGCGAACGAATCACAAGAATGATATATTGAATATACCAGAAAGTAAATTCGATTTCGACTCGATCAAATGAGTCAATTTTGACTCGATTTACAGCCCTACTCATCTTTAGTAATTAATAACAGATATGATTAAACAAGAATTCAAAAAATATACATCATGGGCATCGTGTCTGCATGTCATCATATCTAATAAAAACAAACACACACGCACTATATTCACATATATAATTCACGCAAACCAAAGGTGGAAAATGAAATATCCCTTTCAACAGATATGACACATCGATTTCTTGATAGCAGAAGATATATAAATAATGAGTACCTGATTTTTGGATAAACCAGTCTGTCGAGACAGCAAATGTTTGTCTGCTTCACTCGGGTACCTGCACACAAAAAAAAAAAAAAAAAAAATCAGTCATGTACACAATATATTTTTTCACAACTTTTTTGTTTTTTAAAACTAATTCTAACACCTTTTACAATCATTACAAATTTAATATATAAATGCTTGCATGAGAGTGATCAATAATTGTACCCCTCTCACTGCAAAACGAGATTCTCTTCGTTAATCCCATTCACTCACACCCTCTTCACCACAATTATATATAGGGAAACACATTCTGCAGTATATTAGTAGAAGTTTATTTGTTTTTATTATTTGTTTGAAGTTTTTGAGGGCGTATATATGGGTAAATATTATCTGTGACTTATCATGATCATTAGCATATGGTAATTGTTAATATTATTTAAGATTCCTTCAAATATTGATGAATTCTGACAAACTCAATATTGATGGAAAAAAGAAATTGAGGACAAGAAAAATAAAATATGAAAGTCTAATTGAATATGATAATAGTATGCTGAGCAATGAATAGTCTTAACTTTATAAGGTGATCGTGTAATGATATTTGTTAATTTGATTTTTTTTCCAATGATTAGATATGATTGGTCATAGAATAAGTTATATTTTATAAGGCTTTATTTGGGTTAGGATTCCGAATTCGATTTGTTTTAAAACTCAAAAATTCTTACTATTCACAAAAAGTAAATGATTATGAATCCTATTACAAATAAAAATTCTTTATATTCACAAAATTCGGAATACTACGGGATTTTGAATGTCAGAATTCAAAATCCTAACGAATACTAAGTCTAATCAGGCCCTAAAAGTTTTAAAAATTAGCAATCCAGGCAACATAATAGATGTGAGTGAGAGAGAGAGAGTATATTACGGATGTAGAAAGTGGTCAAATAGCCAGGCTCTGAGGATGTTAACAGAGCGCTCAGGCAACCCCCTCTGGGGCCTCCAGGATTGAGGATCCAGCATTCCCATATGCTCAAGGGCCTTTTGCTGCCTATATTTCTGCTCCAGTATCTTCAGCCTTGGGGTGTCCCCTTTTGTCAGCCCGACTCTCGAATCTCTCTCCCCCAGAGCCTCACAACTCACCCTCAGCTCCCCCACTATCGCATCCTTCATCCACCTGAAGTGCCGCGACATCGCCTTCCGCGCCAAACCCGTGTAGGGGGCTGCGGCCCCTTCCCCCACTACTGAGTCCAACGTGCTCACCACCCCCTGCATTTGTTCGCAGTATCTCAAGTATCGGGCGTCCACCTGATGAGATGTTCATGTTTTTTAATTTAACTTCTTTTTTTTTATTTAAAATCAAAAAACATGCTTATTTAAATAATTAATTTATGATTAGTACAAGATCAGTTGCACGAGGAGTCCACTAGCACTAGCTAGCTAGCTGAGCATCTGCCTGGAAATCTGCAGTTGTGTCAAACTTTTCCGGCAGAAGGAATGTCCAAATAAAGTTGCAACACAGACTTATTTAATTTATTGGGCATTCATTGCATGTGGAAAAGAGAGAGCAAATTATGAGTTTCAGTATCAAAGTAATGATTTTGCAGAATCTTTTATATTCATATAAATACACAGAACAGTGACAATTAACTATTGTTAAAAAGCCCTTTTTCTCCTTTTACAAAAGCCTGACCAAATATATGAACCATCAGTACATGACTATATATTAGATGTCTTCTTCAATAATTCACCACTATCAAAAGATGCCCCAAAAACATAATAAAATGAAAAATGCTCCACAAATGGAGATTGATATCTATAATTGCTTTCCTTGAGAATCAAAACTTATATACGGCTCAATAATATCAGAATGTATTCAAATTCCTAGCTACAACCTACAATGGGGCATGTCATTCTTCTTTTCAACATGTACCCTCAAGTGTAGCCTGTCATGTTATATAAGGACATCAAATATTCACCCTTTATAAAATAACCTAATCATTATTTTATGAAATTGAATTAGAATTCTTGTTGCGTTGCGTGTACCACTTCGTTTGATGATTAACACATGTATTTAAATCTAAGAAAAACAGCATGCGATAATAATACTCACTCCATCCCAAATTCACATTTCACTAAGATTAAGAAAAGTTGGTTAATGAATAATTAAAATAATTAATTTTACATATTTTTTCTAAATATACTTTTACGTTAAACAAGAATAATTATGTATGTTATAAGTGGAGAAAAACTACTCATTTTTTATTCACAAAAAAGCTTCCTTTCCACGGTTCAATTTAGTTGATGTCAATATACATTAAATAGAGACAAATTAGAAATTTAATAAAGATTGCATACCATTCATTCCAAACATATAGTGCACCATTTCTTTCTGAAATGTTCCAAATATATAGTTAACTTTCATTATTTAATATTAATTTATCAATTGTTTTACTATTATAACACTATTTAACATGAATTTTGAAAATTTGAAATTAAGAAATATTTTTGCATATTTGTTTCTTCCAACACTTTTTTTTTGTGATAGTCAATATTGAACTATATAATCGGGCGGAGAAAGTACATGTTAAAGAATAGAAAGTGTATTATATTTTTCTATTTGGAATAGAAATATACCTGTAGTATTTCATTGAGTTAATTTTATTGAGTATCGAGAGATTTCCTAGTAAAATCCGTTGTTTTGTTGCCTGTGGCGGAGTACTTTTACTATATGATGATAATTATTTTTTTCGTTAAAAAAAAGAAAAAAAAAAAAAAGAAAGGATTTAAATGTGCGAAATAGGAAATTAGACACAAAAAGTGGGCTGGAATAGGAAATCTATTACTAGACTCTAAGTTTGAAACCAAATAACTGCGCTAGTTAATTAGTCTAGTTGATGTTTAAATAGTAAGGTAAGAGAGAAAGAGAGACCTCATCAAGCAACGATAACAGCTTAATTTTTCTCCTCTGATACTCAGCCCTTTGAGAAGGGGACAACGGACGGTGGTGATCTTTCGAGGAAGCCGATCCAAGGGCGATATGAGACCCCGAGTTAGGGTTTGTTTGGTCTTGATTCTTTTTCAATTTCAGATTGTCCATGAACTGCGGGCCTCTCCAAACACAGCAGAATTCTTGCAACAATTCTTGGGCAGCCCTCAAATAAGGCTGAATATTCCCATGATCCGGTAATCTTGAGGGAGGATGAAAATGAAGCTGGTTATAATTAGTCCCCACAGTTTCCAATCCATAATTACTTATTTCTTGACCATGTAAGTGTGATTTGTGGGCTTCAAAGTCTCTTAAAGAAGAAGATAACGACAAAGAAAGACCTTGCGCAGGACTAATAAAAGGAAACCCTTGAAGCTGAGAGCTCGGAGCAGAGGCGGAAGCTTTATTAAGTTGTGGATTAATTAAATGAAGCTGCCCAAAAATCATTAAGAATCCAAATCAAGATTATTAGTATTCTTTTTACTAAACATACATACTGCATGAAGTGTTTTGATAATGATTTACAAAACAAACGCTGCTCACCTCGTCAAGTTGAGGTAATTTCTGATGAGGCAAGCTGCAGTTAAAATCCAAAACATTTTCGGGTTTTCGCCACGGCAAGTTGATAAACATCCCACCGGAGTCGTATACCGGTGGGCCCCCGGCTAAATCAGGCACAAATCCTTGTTCTCTTATCATCATCCAGTCATGACCTAGTTGTTGCTTTGCAGCCATAGATCTTTCGTGGTCATAACCGCCTTGTTGGAAGCTTCCGGACATGAATCTTCCGATTTAATTTGTCCCTTAAAATTGATTTGCAAAAGTATAACACTGGAATTTTTGTTAATACCTTTTAAAGAAAGTAAGGTTTGGATTTGATATATTGTATCCAAACATCTTTTTTTTTTGTGTGTGTGTGTGTGTTTAAAACTAATCTGCTTCAAAATGGAATATTACAGGGTTTTATGGATGGATGAGACAGAAAACCAGGGAGAAAGGATAATGAAAGGAGAGGAGATAAATAAAAATAAATAAAGGCCGGGTCGCCCTCTTCATCCTTCACTTCCTCACTTCGCTTTCACCAAATTTTCTATAAAATATAACTACTAATTCACTTATACCATTCGTACGCTTGCTTTTGAGATTTATTTAAAGGGAAAGTTTAGGTAGTGAAAGTTGTAAGCACTATAAATAATTATTCTTATAAGTTTTAGAATAGGTTTAGCACAAGTGAGCCGTACGGAGGGGGTATGAATGAGTAAACGCTTAGCGAAATCAAAATTCTTAAGCTACTTGCTACCTCAGTGAATTCAGAGCAAGTGCACATATTTGCTGCTTTAATCAGCCAGTGACCTTAAGTGGTCTCCAAAGGTTTAATTAAGGCTATTAAAGAATTGGACAGCTATCTGATGTGGAAACATGCGAGGAGATTAAGGATGTTGCACTACTTCATCAAGGTTGGGTTTTGTAAATAAGAAATTGTATTGCTACAAAATATATAATTTACTGACAACGATAGCCAACCATAAGGATATATGAATATTTATTTCCCGTGGAAATTTAAATACACGGTCGAGTGACTTGAGTGCATTATGCCACACCTACAACGGTGCGGAAAATTTTGTACGGTGATTCTTAAATTCTTTGCTCTAAATATTATGTATAGTGTTTGGAAATGCCAATTTTCGCTTTTAATTATGCTTCATTTAATTTAGTGTAAGTTTATAGGCTCTGTGATTATTTGAAATAAGTATCACTAAAATAATGTTAATTTCAATGTTACAACACTTGAACTAATATCAAACGATCTCAGAGTTGTAAATAACAACAAAATAAGAATAGATGTTAAGACTAGTGTTATAACACCTGTATTAACATACACAGTTTATATAACAAAAAGTATCGGAATAATAGAAACACTTTGAATACAACAATTTACACTACAAAAAAACAGCAGTTTTACGAGGGAAAAAACGAGGGAATTATATTCCCTCGAAAATTTTCGAGGGAAAATCGAGGGACAAAGAATTCCCTCAGTTATTTTCGAGGGAATTATATTCCCTCAAAATATCCTTCGGAAATTCGGGCGCCAAAACATGCCGCTATAATTACCGAACGAAAAATTGAGGGAAATATTGATCCCTCGGTTTTCCGAGGGACGTAGTCCCTCGGAAAACCGAGGGATATATAATTCCCTCGATTTATTTTTTTATTTTTTTAAATATTAATTAAATGTYCGAGGGAATGAAATTTCCCTCGGACTTGTTCCGAGGGAAATTTTTATCCCTCGAAAATTTAATTAATATTTAAAAAAATAAAAAAAAAATAATTAAATTCGTAAAAAATAGAAAAAAATAATAAAAAGTAGGATTTATTTTCGGGACGTCGAGTCGCACCCCTCCCCGCCACGGACGTAATTTTTAGGGTTTTGTTTCTATTTTTTAATATTTTTCTATTATTTTACTTTTTCTATCTTAAAAAAAAAAATAGAAAAAATGTGAAAATTCGACCGATCCTATCATCTTAGGAGCGTAACGTCGTGATTTTTTCATATTGGAGGAGGGGTGCGTATCGGCATCGTGGAACCGCGGGGGTCGTGCGTCGATCTTTTAGGACGCGTTTTCTATTTTTTTTCGATTTTAAATATAAAAACGGGAAAAACCCTCGAAAAAATAGAAAATATAGTAAAAAATAGAAACGAATCCCATCATTTCACGACCGGGGCGGGGAGGGTGCGCGTCGTCGTCGTGGAACCACGGGTCGGGCGTCGATCGTTCCGGACGCGTTTTCTATTTTTTTTCGATTTTAGATGAATAATGGGAAAAAAACCCGAAATAATAGAAAAAATAATAAAAAATAGTAAGAAAACCCGAGAAATTACGACCGGGGCGGGAGGGGTGCGGCATCGGGGTCCCGGAAATAAAACCTATTTTTTTCCTGATTTTTATATTTTTTTCGATTTTTTTTTTTTTTAAAAAAAAGCGAGGGAATCTGAAATCCCTCGGAATTCCGAGGGATTTCAGATTCCCTCGCTTTTTAAAAAATAAAAAAAATCGAAAAAAATAGAAAAAATGTGAAAACTCGACCGATCCTATCATCTTAGGCACGTGGGGTGGTTTTGACCCCGAATTCGATCGGAGATTACCAACGAGCACGTGCGTGTCCACACGTTCGACCAACATCAAGATAACGATCGATCGATGAACTCCTTCGGTTGGAAACGGGAAGGAGCGTAGCGTCGTGATTTTTCCATATTGGAGGAGGGGTGCGTCTCGGCGTCCGTGGAACCGCGGGGGTCGTGCGTCGATCGTTTAGGACGCGTTTTCTATTTTTTTTCGATTTTAAATATAAAAACGGGAAAAACCCTCGAAAAAATAGAAAATATAGTAAAAAATAGAAACGAATCCCATCATTTCACGACCGGGGCGGGGAGGGGTGCGCGTCGTCGTCGTGGAACCACGGGTCGGGCCGTCGATCGTTCCGGACGCGTTTTCTATTTTTTTTTCGATTTTAGATGAATAATGGAAAAAAACCCGAAATAATAGAAAAAATAATAAAAAATAGTAAGAAAACCCGAGAAATTACGACCGGGGCGGGGAGGGGTGCGCATCGGGGTCCCGGAAATAAAACCTATTTTTTTCCTGATTTTTTCTATTTTTTTCTATTTTTTCATTTTTTTTAAAAAAAGCGAGGGAATCTGAAATCCCTCGGAATTTCGAGGGATTTTTTGATAATCCCTCGGAATTCCGAGGGATTTCAGATTCCCTCGCTTTTCCGAAACGGTTGCCCTAAATAAATCAGCGGGCAAGCCCGCCTCCATTTCTGCGCAGAAACACGAAGAAAGAAGAAGAAAGAAGAGAAAAAAAAAAAGAAGGAAGTCGTCGCCACCCTCCGTTGCCGCCGTCCACCCTCCGTCCAGCCAGCCCTCGCCGCCGTCCACAGTCCACGCCGCCGGCCACAGCCCCTCGCCGCAGCCTGTCGCCGCCAAACATCCACAGCAGATCCGCCCGCCGCCGAACCACCGCCCGAACCACCACCGACCCACCGCCCGAGACCACCGCCGCCGCAACCACCGCCCGAACCACCGTCCAAGCCGTCCGCCTCAGCCGCTCTGTGCGCCCGTCCGCCAGCAACCGTCCGTCCGCCTCAGCCGCCCGCAGCCGCCTCGCAGCAGCAGCCGCTCGCCGTCCATCGCCGCCCGCCGTCCGTTGCCCCCCGTCCCACAGCCCGTCGCCAATGTATGTTTTTTAGTTTGTTTTTCTTTTTTTTTTATTTTTTTATATTATTATATGTTTTAGTTTTGTTTTTCAATTGTAATTATAAATCAATTTAGGGTTTTAATTTAGGTTTTACGGTTAATTTTAGAATTAGGGTTAATTTAGGGTTAGTTTTATGAATAATCAATTAATTAGGGTCAATTTAGTAATAATTACGTAATTAGGGGTTAATTTAGGAATAATCAAGTAATTAGGGGTCAATTTAGTAATAATCAAGTGATTTGTGTTCAATTTAGTAATAATTACGTAATTATGTTTCAAATTATGAATAATCAATTAATTAGAGTCCAATTTAGGAATAATTACATAATTATTTGAATATATATTGTTCATGCATGGGAGGCCGTGGTGATCGGCCGGGATTTAAAAAAAAATTGTATATATATTGTTCATGCATGGGTGGCCGTGGTGATCGGCCGGGGTTTATTTTTGTTTATATATAGTGTTGTTATTGGTGTTGTTGGTTGTATACCGTCGGATGTTGACGTGGGTTACGGCGCCGGCCGGGAGGTTTTGTCCCTCCAATAGCGGATTTTCAAATTTTATTTCTAAAAACGTGATAGGGTGTCACGCGATTTTATTTAAGTTTTCAAAATATTTTTAAAAAAATGTGACGGTGGTAATTGCTTATTTCTAAAAATTTGATAGGGTGGTAATTGCTTATTTGGAAACTTGGCGAAGTGACGCGGTGCATATAGATCACTTGTTTCAGAATTAATATCATATAGAAAAATTTGAAACGGTGTTTCGAATTATTCCAATATTTCTTAGACCCGTTTGAGATTTAGTATCAAATATAGAGTTTGTTAATGCGTTTGGTGTCTAATATATACTGGTATTTTGTAAAATACTCGTATTATTATCTAATAAATTTATCAGATGCCGTTGCATCGAGGATCCGGTAGCGTAGGTCGATCGGATATGGGGTCGGCTCATCGTTTAGCTGATTTCGACACCGATTACATGGGTCTCGGGACTGATCATCCAGCGACACAGACCCCGACGTCACATACACCTTCATCACAGACCCCGTCCGACGCGGGTACATCACGGACCCGACGACAGTTGGTAGCACTGCAGAGGGGTATGACTCAAGTTTATATTGCAGGAGCGAAGTAAGTAAATCAATGATTTTAAAATTATAATTATCATTATGATTAATTTCTACCGAGTGAAAAAAATAAAACACAATTGAATACAGGCTGCACAGCACATCGGGGAGGGTGTCCACTCTACTCCGTATCATCTTTGAGAGGGATCTCCATCCCRCCGGGTGGTGCTATAAGGCGGTCCCTAAGGAGATTAAGGCGTTCTGGTGGGAGATGTTTAAGGTAATTATTATTTTGTGTCCAAATTTATTAGTATTTACCGTAAAAACACAATCATATGTTTCAATTGAATTGTAATTATTGTTTTATTTGGCAGGAGGTTTGTTATTGGGATCCGGAGGAGTATAGTGAGGCAACAATACAGAAGGTATTTTTTCCGATGATCGGGGACCTTTACACGAAGAAGCTTAACGAGTATAGGCAGCATATTGCCTCCCATGGTGGTGGTCGGCCGGAGTGCCTGACCGAGGAGGTCTATAGGTAAACGATTCTTTTATGTGTTTTTTTATTAAATTAGAATTTTTTATTTATAACATATGAATTATATCGTATCTTATATATCATCCTTTCAGGAGGAGTACGAGAGACATCTGACCCAGGAGCAGGAGCGTGCGTCTTCCCAGGAGGAGAGTAACGAGGTTGACCAGGACCAGGTTTTTCTCGGCGTCGCCGGTTTGAAGAAGGGACGGCTTTACGGCACCGACGCGTATGGGAAGATAGTGGCTGCTACGAAGGGTTTACTGAAGGGCGACTCTTCCACCTCCTCCTCATCCCAGGCTGATAGAAGACAGATCAGAGAGCTCGAGGCGCAGGTCGAGGCTCAGAGGGCGCAGCTTGAGGCGTTGCAGCAGCAGGCAGCCGAGGAAAGGCGACAGCGTGCGGAGGAGCGCCGGCAGCAGGAGGATTTTCAGGCGCGGACGAACGCCCAGATGGCTGAGATGTACGCTCGTTTCCAGCAGCAGTTCCCCGCTCCCTATCAGCAGCAGCAGCAGTTTCCCCCTCCCCATCCATAGAACACTTTTATTTATCTAATAAACTTTGTTACTGTTTCGATCGAACGCATGTAATTCATAAATTTTCAAATATTTTTTTTATTATAATTGATTTATTTATTTGACTTTTCTTTAATTGCTTTTTTCAATTTTTTGGGAATTTTAATAATTAAACAAGAATTAAAATTAAAACAAAAAATTAAAAATTAATAAAAATTAATAAAAAAAATTAAAAATACCGAGGGAAAGTTCCCTCGGGATTTTGAAAAATCCGAGGGAATGGGACTCCCTCGGAAATCCAAGGGAAATATATTCTATCGAAATATTTCAATTTCTGAAGGAATAAAATCCCTCGGGATTCCGAGGGAATGGAAATCCCTCGGAATTCCGAGGGATTTTATTCCTTCGGAAATTGAAGTATTCTGATGGAAGTGTTCCCTCGGATTTCCCTCGGAATTCCGAGGGATTGTCCGGTAATGGTTCCGTGGGAAATAATCCCTCGAAATTCCCTCGGTTTTGTGATTTCGAGGGATTTATTTCCCTCAGAACTGATTTCCGAGGAAGGTTTTTTCGAGAGAATTTTTCCCTCGGAATTTCCCTCGATTTGACCAAAACCGAGGGATTTTTCCTTAATTTCGAGGGAAAAATCCCTCGAAAATTCTGAGTTTTTTTGTAGTGTTAAGTTTCATCCACAAGAAAACGTGCTTGTGAACTGAGGTATTCAAACCCGAAAACTATAGTAATTTTAAATCGTTCGAGATCAAACACAAATACAAAGTAATATATGAAAAAGACTAGTATCAACACTTGATACTAAAATATTTGTGATAATATTTGTGATGATCTTCTTCATTGGTTACGAAACTTCGAATATGTACTTGTTTTGTTGCTTGAAGTCCTTCACTTGCTTGTGTTCTTCTTGCGTTGTGTTGCTTGCCGCGTCTCTTGTGAATGTCGTATGTAAAGTGCTTGTTCTCTCGACTTCTCTCGTCTTAAATAAACAAGACTTCTATACTTGGTAAACAAGTTTTAAACATAAACTAGGAAACCAAATAAAGTCCTAGACTCCATCTAGGAAACATATCTAGAGTTCTAATTTATTTTGAACCTAAGAAAGGAAAAAAACTAAAACGGGAAAAGTTGTCAATAATAAAATTCTCAACAATCTCCCCCTTTTACCTTTTTGGACAAAATACCACGACGCATCAAAATGTTTAAACAAAACTATAAGACTCCCCCATAACAACTTACCATTGTTTAAAAATACAAACCATAAAACAAAAAAAAAAAAAAAAACATTGTTTATCAAACACAAATCAAAACCCAAATAAGCATAAGGAATTAATGACTACGCATCCTCTTCAACCGGCGAGAAGTCATCCCATCATCCTTAGCTTTCCTCTTCCTCAACATACTCTTCATCCTCTTCAATATCCTCGTCTTTGATTTGATCTTTCTCTTTCTCTTGGCCAAACTTGCCAAAACTGCAGCAACATCACCATCTTCATCGTCCTCAGCATCATCAGCACCACCATCTTCACCAGCGTTAGCAATAGCCATGTTAGCGTCGTCATTGCCATCTCCCTCTTTTTGTTCAGAAATCAAAAGGGCCTCCACGAACGAAGCTCGGAGCGCCTGCAACTGGGCAATTTGATTATCAAGTAAGGACACCTGGGCACGCACCACTGGAGCAGAAAAATGAACCAGGTTGGAACCGATGTTAGCAACACCAGAAGTAACACCAGCTCGAGTGGGCACCCACCAAGGGAGATCAACAACCCAGGCCCCAGTGGTATGCTGGCCTCGCAGGGAAAACTAATCTGCTTCCCCGGTAAACACTTCATCATTAATAGGCCTAAAACCCTAATTCTCAAGCAAACTGAAGATGAGAGATGGAAAACAAAGAGAAGAGGCAGCCTTGGTTGTAGCCAACTGAGTAACCACATCAAAGATGTGCAGGCCAAAACTAACCTTTATTCCCCAGCCAAGCTTGTACAAAAACTGTGCTTGAGGGCGCGTCACAACCGTAGCATTCTTTGTAGGCACCCAATTAAAGATAGCCACCTTATTCAAGACAGAATAGAGGGAGGAAAGACGCGTGCTGGGAAATTGCTCACGCCACTGTTTCAGCAGCCCACCAGACAAAAACTCGATGACCTCATCTATGTTATCACCAATAGAGTCACCATGATACACTTGATCCCAAACATCTCATAAATCAAGGCAGGAGTAAAAGAATAAACCTTCCCTCGCACATAAACTTTCCCAATATTCAAAGAGGTGGGATCAACAGTAGAAGGCAGCATATTCTCATAAAATTCCAAAACAACATCTCGGATAAAAGGCATAGCAGTTGAGACAGATGATACTCAAAAAATGCAATCAGATTCTGCCTTTTGAAAACATCCATCGGGACTCACCTTATCAATCCACGGAGATGATATTCTGAAAATAGCTCCTCGGCTTTGGGAGTCAAAAACTTCGCGGAGACTGGGACCATATCCTCAATCTCGACCTCTTGAAACGTAGAATCACTAGAGGTAGCAAAATCATCAGGGTCATCTAAAGGAATCGGTGCACTCGCAGTTGGAACATCGGCAGAGTTAGAGCTGGAGAAAGAAAGTGGATCTCGAATGGGAGATGTTGGTTTCGGTGACAAATCACCAAACCCAACATCCTATGGTACAACATCCAAACTATCATCAGTCCTCTTGGCAGCCCTGGATCTTTTCTTTTCTCTCTTTATGGCAAATAAATACTGGGAAATAGATAATACATCATCGGAGTCGGAGGAGTAGTTGAACTCAAATTTAGGCTCAGGTTCAGGCTGAGTCACGTTGAATGGATCCAAAGGGGGATCGGCAACCAATGGTTGGGAAGAGCTCGCAACTTCTCTGGTGAAAAAGTCAATAATCTCGTACGGGGCACTAGAATAACTGGAATCAGTAGAAGCCGGTGAAACTTTGATAGCAGCCGGCGGATTCTTCTTCTCAGACAGACTCACAGTCTTCTTCTGGCGTGGAGTCAGTTTCGGAGTAGAGGTGGTTGGCGGTAGAGCAATAGCTTCAGCGGGCACAAAATCTACATCATCGGAGTCCTTCATGACTGTGACGTCCTCGGCCATGTTCCTGTGCTCAATAGGCACATGACGTCGTGCCCCTTCTCGACTCTTCGGAATAGCTACCAGAATAGGGCCTGGAGGTATATTGCACTTCTGTCGTGAACGTTTCAGAGTAGGGTTTCCAACTGCACCAAAAACCTTGGAAATAAATGAGAAGTCGGGCGGGTTGTCCACATCAATTTCATTGCCTGGTTAAAGGGGAAACACTTGTTCCTCTGGAACAGCGTTGGAGGCCACGACGACTGGAACCACGTCGTGAGTATAGACCGGAGGAGAGTTTCCTGCAGTAGTTGTAATCGATGACTAGTTTGGTGGTACACTATCACCGATTTTTTCATGGATATCCAAGCCATCGAACCTTGGCAGAGATGTCCCATCTGTTCACCTTGGAAACGCACGCAATATGGTAACTTTGGAATTCTACTCGGAGATGAAGGATTGGACATTCTGCAAGGATATTGAAACAGAAAATTAAAACAAGCAGAAATCGGAGAGAGAAAGTTTAAGAGAGGTTTAGTGTCGTTAAGAGTGAAATTGTGAGAGAGAGCCGGTTAAAATCCCTAGAAATATATTGGAAAAAAAAATGACCGTTACCTGGAGAGAGAGAGAGAGAGAGAGCAGGTAAATAATAAGAGAAAAATAAACACACTATTTTCTCAAATACCATAAATACGCCCCAAAAAAGATTTCTTTCCTTGCACACACACCCACTCCTCCTTAAAAAAGGCTACACTATCTTAATCCCACTAAGCCGCTATCTCAATTTCTGGAAAATAAAAACTACAAATCCTAACTACATAAAGTCCAAAATAGAGCTGGTTTAGTAAGAACCATCACTATAGTCGAATATTTTCCTAGCAAAGCAATTTATCACTCACCAAGTCAACCCCTTATTACATGTCCAATCCTCCAATTTTAACACCACTGAAACACTTGGTTAGCAAGATTCAAAACAAGATTAAGAGAATTCAAGAAAGACACAATCACAAGAAACAGATCACGAAGCAAAATGGCATCTTCTCAAAGTATGAATGTCCTACTTCATGCCTAAAAATCATGACCTAAAAAGATAAAAAAAAATACAGTAATTGATTTAGGTGACATGATCAGTGTTGCTTTAGATGTGATGACATTATAACCAACATTGCTTCAGTGAAGTCAGTGAAAACAGACCCCTTAACCCAAGTTAATGACTACGTCAAAATCACTCAAGAGGATGAAAATTAAAGATTGGATCTTTGTTAATCCAGATTATCTTCATCTTGTTATAGATTTGAAGAGAACTTATCTTTGCAATTGCTTTTAACACCTCTTGTTTTTTAGATTTGGGAGAAAACCTATATTTGCAGGAAAGTTCAACAATCACCTACTTGAAGAGGTTAGTCTTTTTGTCACCATTTTTTATTACAACACATGACTTTTCTGCACTTTAATCAGACTCAATGCATTTAGGATATGTATGATAAATTCAATAAAAAATGCATGTAAGATTTACAGATGTCACTACTGATGACAGTAGGTGTCATCACATCAAAACTAACATCGGCCTGTAGAATGCACATTACGAGATCTCTTCTCAAATGAGAGAAGGTCTCTACATCTAATGTCTTTGTGAAGATGTCAGCAAGCTAATTGTCTGTCCCTATATACTCAAGACTAATTATCTTCCTCTCAACCAAGTCATGAATAAAGTGGTACCTTATGTCAATGTGTTTGATTCGAGAGTGCTGGACCGGATTTTTTAAGATATCGATGGCAATGGGATTATCACAAAGCACGGTCAGAATTCTACTATATAGACCGTAGTCCTCTATCATTTGGTTCATCCACAGCAACTGTGTACATGCACTTCTAGTTTCAATATATACTCATCTTCAACTGTAGAAAGAGAGATGCAATTTTGCTATTTACTATACCATGAGATAAGATTATTACCCAAGAAAAAGCCCCCATTAGTGCTCTTTCTATCCACAACATCCCCAGCCCAATCCGAGTCTGTATACCCCACAAGTTCAGTACTTGTTTCCTTAGTATACCAAACACCCAAATCGGTCATACCAGCTACATATCTAATAATTCGTTTAAACAACCTTTAAGTGTGACTCTTTAGGGTTGGACTGGTACCTAGCACAAAAACACACACTATAAATAATATCAGGCTTGCTAGTTGTTAAGTAAAAAAGACTCCCAATCATGCTCCTGTACATGGTGTTATCAACATCATTACCAACATCATCTCTAGACAGTTTCATGATTTTCCCTATCGGTGTTTTCTTATGAGTATCATTCTCTAATCCAAATTTCTTAACCAGATTCTAAGCATATTTGGACTGAGAAAGAAAAATACCGTCATCCAATTGCTTAATTTGCAAACTAAGAAAGTAAGAGAGATTACCTTCCATGCTCATCTCGAATGTGGCAGACATTCTAGTTATAAATTCTTTCACCATCTACTCATTAGTGGAATCAAAGATAATATCATCCACATAAATTTGGACAATCAAAATGTGCTTGTTCGATTTAAGAAGAAATAAGGTTTTATCAACTTCCCCTCATCTAAAATTCAAAAAAAGTAAGTATTGAGTCAAAAATTCATACCAAGCTCTGGGAGCTTGCTTTAAGCCATACAAAGCCTTTTTCAATTTTAAAACAAAATCTGGTTTGTGAGGACCAAAAAATCCTTTAGGTTGCTCAACAAAAACTTCTTCACTTAAAATTCTATTAAGAAAAGTACTTTTTATGTCCATTTGATGTAGTGACATTTTCATATGACAAGAAACAGCAAGTAAGAGTCTTACTGATTCAATACGAGCTACTGGTGCAACTGTCTCATCGAAATCGATACCCTCAATTTTGAGTGTATCCTTGTGCAACCAGGCGCGCCTTGTTTCTCACAATATTTTCAGCCTCATCCATTTTATTCTTGAAAATCCACTTAGTACTTATGACGTGTGGATTTTCAGGACAAGGAACCAAGTCCCACACATTGTTCTTAGCAAGTTGATCCAACTCCTCTTGCATGGCCTTTATCCAAAATTCATCCTTCAGAGAATCCTCTACACACTTTGGCTCTGTCTTGAAAAGAAACAAAGACTCTCGAATTTTAGAGCAGTTAGTAGACAAATAAACATACCTGACCATATCTTTGAAATTTATTTGACGCTTCCTTGTACTTCTTTCATCGAGATCTCCAATCATCTGGTCCGTAGGATGGTTCCTTTGAATTCTAGAGGGACCGTCCCTCTGGTGTAAATAATCTGTTCACATTGATCTTCATCATCAGATTCTGAATTAGAATCTGGAACCGCCTGTGTTGGTGTTATATTTGGTGTTAAGTCACCAGAACTGTCATCACCTGCATCTTCACTTTCAACACCTACAGGTTCATCTACACCAACCGTGACATTATCTTGAGGATTCTGATCATAAACCAGATCATTATCCTCGACAGGTTTAACTCCACTAATCAAATCATCAAACTTGACGTTAACCGACTCAATCATGCTACGTGTCCTAAGATTAAATACTCTATATGAATGACTATTTTGAGAATATCCCATGAAAATACACTTATCATTTTTTGAGTCAATTTTGGCAAGTTGATTCCTATCATTTAGTACATAACATATACACCCAAAAATATGAAAGTAGCTCAATTTTGGTTTTTCTCCCAACAATAATTCATAGGGAGTGATACAACACCCTGTTCTGAAATACACCCTATTAATTATATGGCATGCAGTACTCATAGCTTCAGCCCGAAATCTTTTAGCAATGTCATTTGAAATGAGCATAGTCCTGGTTATCTCTACAAGAGACCTATTTTTCTATTCGACTATCCCATTTTGTTGGGGGGTGATGGGTGAAGAGAATTCATGGGTTATACCTACTTTTGAACAATAATTTGAAAATGACACATTTTTGAGTTTTTGCCCATGATCAGACCTAATCCTGCCTATACTCACACCAAAACGCACACTTAGTTTTTTCGCAAGTTTTTTAAAAGCTTCAAAAGCCTCAAACTTTTCTTTTAAAAATTCAACCCATGTAAAACGAGAAATATCATCCACAATCACAAGAACATACCTTTTACCACCAAGGATTTCTACTTCAGGTTGACCCATAATATCCATATGAAGGAGATCGAAATAATTTGATGTGGTGAGACTCTGCACATTTGGATGTGGCACCCTGACTCTCTTCCCCTTTTGGCATGCCTCGCAAACTGGGATTATCTTGGTGTTCAGCTTAGGTAGCCCATTCATAGCTTCCTTCTTGGACAATCTTTCCAACATCTGTGATTGGCATGCCCGAGCTTGTGATGTCGCACATCTGCATCACTCAATTGAGACATCTTGCAAAATAAATCGTCATTAATTTGGTAGCAGTTGTCAGAGGTCCTCTGACCAATAAGGATGCAGGCATTGCTCTCGTCATAAACTTCACACTTTTGGTTCCTTCACACACCCTCTGCAATGCATCCTATGCATCTTTTGCCGACTCGCACTTTTTAATAACTTTGTAGTAGTTCGAGTCAACATATCCACAAAGGGTGTTGATGATCTTGGAATTCTAGTTCGATAGGGCTATTTCATCAGTATTCCAATCTATTTCTTTCTTGATAATTGTATCGCCATCAGCATAAGTGACACGTGATTTTCTGCATCCAACCAAGATGGTTCTCCACGCACCTTCATCAATATTCTTAATGTGCCAGCGCATCCTCTGCTTCCAGAGAGAGTAATTCTCTCCATTGAGGATTGGTGGTCGAGGATTCCCCTGAGCATCCATAGCATCTTACAAATAAGGATCAATAAACTTAGTACGTCAAATAACCTGCTCTAGATGTCAATTGTAAGTTTGTAGACCCTATGGTTATTTGAAATAAGTACCAGTAAACCAATGTTAAGTTCAGTGTTACAACACTTGAACTAACATCAAACGATCTCAGAGTTGTAAATAACGAAATAAGAATAGATGTTAAGACTGGTGTTATAACACCTGTATTAATATCACACAGATTATATAACCTAAAGTAGCGGAATAATAAAAACATTTTGAACACATCATTTTAAATTTCATCCACAAGAAAACGTGCTTGTGAACTAGGGTATTCAAACCCGAAAACTATATTACTTTTAAATCGTTCGAGATCAAATACAAATACAAAGTAATATATGAAAAAGACTAGTATCAACATTTGATACTAAAATACTTGTGACAATGTTTGTGATGATCTTCTCCGTTGGTTACGCAGCTTCGAAGATATACTTGTTTTGTTGTCTCAAGTCGTTCACTTGCTTGTGTTCTTCTTGCGTTGTTTTGCTTGCTGCGTCTCTTGTGAATGCCGTATGTAAAGTGTTGTTCCCTTCCCTTGGCTTTTCTTGTCTTAAATAGACAAGACTCCTATACTTGGTAAACAAGTTTAAACATAAACTAGGAAATCAAATAAAGTTCTAGACTCCATCTAGAAAACAAATCTTGAGTCTTAATTATTTTGAGCCCAACAAAAATAAACAACTAAAAAAGAAAAAGTTGCCAAAAATAAAATTCTCAACATTTAGAATTAAAGAGCAGGTGTATTTTACTGCTTCTGGTTAAGTTACTTTTACACATAAATCTCGCGTGTATTTTACAACCTTCTCATCAAACTGTCTTATCTTAAATTAATATAGTTTCATGTTTTATTCGCAAGGTTGTCAATTTTTAATTATTAATTAATTGTTTAATTGTGGTACTCCCTCCATCTTATTCTATTTGTTGCAATTTATAAATTTTTTTTGTTTCATTTTATCCGTCGAACTTACATTTTCAACAAAAAATTATTACTACATTTAACTTATTCAATAATAATTAAATGTTATTTATTAATTTTACCCATAATTTTATTATTTTACTTTTTATTATTTTAAATAAAATAATATTATAATAATTTAATACCTACTATTATAAAATCAATCATTTTTTTAATCTCAATTGTTAAATGTCAATTGCGACGCATAAAATAGAGCGCAATGAGTAATCTATAAGTCATCTATTCTAATAAGTTGAAACATTAATTGTGAACACTAATCCCTATATATTAGTGACAAAGACAATCATCAATATATACGTTTAAGCTTTTGTTGGAAAAACATTGTTGCTGACAACATGAACGCAGCCTTATAGACAAATGTGATTGTTTAGGAACCAAAAGAATATAGGCATGTCCTTTATGTTAATCAGTGAACACTGACGTTGTTTCATTGATGATTAATAGGCATAATGATTTTTGTCTGATCGAGGAATAAATTAAAAGGGTGAAAGCTTTTTTCATCAATTCATTGACTAATAACCATTTTGGTGAAACTATGTTGCTTTTGCTAGTACAGTTAAGATTTTCAATTTCTTATATGCATTTGAAGAATACTTGAGTGAGACAAGATAGAAGGAAAGTGTAAATTAAAGTAATCATTTTATGGTTACGATTAAGGTTTTAAATGTAGTATCAAGATAGCGAGCCTTATAAATAGTACTGTCAAACGGGTCAGTCCGTTCCGGGCTGCTTCAAAATGGGATGAGACGGGCCTGGCCCGTTTTTGTGCGGGCCGAGAAAACTAAGGTCTGCGGCCTGCGACTAAAGGCTCGCGGGTCAACGGGTCAGCCCGCAGGCCAAATAATTTTTAATTTTATAAATTTTCTTTTATAAAATTACATTTTTATATTAAAATTTAATTATATAAATAAAATAAATATTATAATATATAGAATTTTGTAACAGGCAAATAGGAAATAAAAGAATACAAATATATCTTCAATTTTAATATTTATAAATTCTAATTTTAAATTAATAATAAAATAAAAAAAACGGGCCAGCCCGTGAAAACTCACGGGCTTAACGGAGTGGGCCAAAAAAGTCCGCGATCAAACGGGCCTGGGAAATAGAAGCCCAAGACCACCCGTTTGTGCGGGCTGACGGGCTAGCCCGCGGACTTTGGCCTGTTTTGACAATGCTGCTTATAAGTATATGTGTACCTAGGTAAATCCTAAGTGGCAAAAAGTATTTGTGTTTTTTATATTATTTTTTATTAATAAGTAAATGAAACAATATAACGTGTAAAGATATTTTACAAATATTTTTTAATTTCTCAACAGAAAAATAGTTTTAAAAATATTTAAAATTAAAATATTACTTAATATTATTAATTTCGTAACAATCTCGCACGAATGAATTCAAAATTAATATATTAAGATAGTTGAGTTTAACAAAAAAAAAAAAAATACAAATAAGTTAAAACACAACAAAAAAGTCAATGTTACGTACATACGAGATGGCCAACTCTAAGTTAACTGTCATTTCTAAGCCTTTCCAAACATTTCGCAAAGCGAGACAATAAAGTGAAATCTCAGATTTAGACGAAGTATAGGCGGGCCTTTTAGAACACTGGTTATACACTTAAAGGTTCAATATGGAATAGTATAAGACAATTTAGGGTATTGATTGTTTAAAATTCAACAAAAAAAAAACTTTTTTGTTTTACTCAACTGCTACAGGATTAACAGTTCCGTAAACTTAAGCTTTGGTAAATTAGTTCATATTTTTATGTTTCTTAATTATTGACAAAACCCAAAAAGACACATCCTTCCAAAATAGGAGGGAGTACCTTTTAATCATTAATAACAACACCTCATGTCAGTGTTCCAAAAGCTGGCAAAAGGCGACGCCTAGGCTTGAAGCGCGGAAAAAATGCCTGGTTAGTGTTTGTGCGTGTAGAAAGGCGGTCAACTTATTTTTTTGACCGCCTATATGCGACTAAGCGTGAAAATGCATATACCTTTTAGATGAGTAACCTGATTTTTTTTTTATTTAGCCAAATATTACAAAATTTATAATTACACCAAAAATGATCAAATAATTAATATTTTGCAAAAACTATTGTAAGAATGTCTTACGATTACGATCATACTTTTATAGTAAAACATAATATTCTTATTGTGAAATTCATACTTTTCAAAAAAAAAAAAAAATTGAATAGTTATTTTGAATAGTGTGATTTTATACATTAAAAGTATAACATGATTTGAAAAGTATGATCATCTTACATGAGACCACGAGTAGTACGTTGATTTTGTATATATGATTAGTATTTTGCTAACTATATTAAAAAATATGTAAATAATTTTCTTTCTTTTTCGCTTATTATAACAATATAATAAATAAAATAACTGAAAACATATTTCATGCCTAAATTTTCAAGACTTGAAATTTAGTATTACTGTCTTTCCACGCTTCACGTTTTTTCGAACTTTGCCTCATATACAAAACTCAGAGATGTTGATTGAACGAAACTAAAAACATTGTGCTTGTATATATATTATATATTTATTTCCATCCTCTTGACTATTGAGACTAAAATAAATAAATAAATAGTGTTGGTTTTTGTGTTTGGTTTTGTAAAATAAAATGGACAGAATAACAAGACAAAAAAAAAATAATAAATAAATAAATCTGAAGTCGAAACTAGTACAAAGTGTTTAATTGTTTTCATGAATTAATACCAATGAAGTCGGGCAAGTAAATTTTGCTTTTATCGGTAAAAGAAAAGTCTCTGCCATATTCCTGCCTACGCACGAGTGGCTTTCATTTGTTTTAGTTTTTACCTTTTTATTAAAAAACTACTATGAATTGAGAATGTAAAATTTTAATACCAGGTTTGAAGTGCTATTTAGTATTTAAAAAATGACAACATTGTACTATTAAAAAATGGTTTTATAACTCACCATCGTTAAATCAAAACTTGACAAGCGAAAAAATAAATAACATGATGATGAAGAAAGAACAAATAAAGGGACCACGTTTGTGTTGTCGAGCATGAAAAAATATAAAAATAAAATACATGGACGTGGTGTTTGTGACTCTTGCTGTTAATTAATGAATGCCCCGTTTCAAACAGTGGGGGACTACCAAAAGAAAGATGATCAGCTGGTAGATGGTGACAACCACTGCTAGGGTGGTAACGGGTAATACTTACTATATGAGCACGACCCAATTATATACGAGTCTGAGTGAGAAATGATGTGATAAGATATGATACGATCGATATTACTCGACACGAGAATCAAACTTATAATTTAGTTATAATAGATGGTGTAAATTCATTTGATTTAATTATAATAATATTGATTTATTAATGTAATATAATAACTTAAAATACTCAAATCACGATTATTGGTCAACACAAGCAAATTTAAAACAAAGGACGTGGATATACGCACCTCGTTAATTTATTAGTTCACCTAGCTAAAAATATTATCACAACAATGTCAATATTATCCTTAAACCCTACACCCCAAAATACTGCACCTCCTTCGATTCTCCACCACCACTTCAACTGCCGTCCATCACCATCGTCACTGCCATGAGCACCTTCTATTGAAGAATATAAAGAAAATATGCGCACATAAATACGCCGCCGCCGCCGTGCCATTGAAGAAAGAAAAAGGAAAAAAAAAATAACCTTGAAAAAAAGTCGTTCGAACTAAACTTACGAGCACAAAATATATGTTCGAAAAATCGATTTGAACACAAATATAATTGCGAAAAATCGATTCGTACACACAACACATGTTCGAAAAATTGATCTGAAGGCTAAAAAAGGGGTTGTTCGAATTTTATTTTCGAACAACGTTGTATTGTTCGATCAAAAAGTTCCAATACATGACATATGCTCGAGAAATCAGATATGAACACCCCTATTTTGAATCTGTTTCTTACCCTTTGTCGCCAAAATCCATCACTTATCTTTTACCACCCATCACCATTTTTTCTTCTTCTTGTTCGATGGTGGCAGCGACGGTGTGATGGACGATGATAATGGCAGAGTTGGAGTGGTGGTGAAGGCTTGGAGAAGATGATGTGTTTGGGGGTGCAATACTTTATTATTTATTTATTTTTGCCGGGGGGGGGGGGGGGGGGGGTATGTTTACAGACTAAATTATACGTCAAATTATAGTTTAACTTGTTATCATCACATGGCAATAGTTTCAAGCTCTCTCATTTAGTTAGTTGCGAAACAATCATATTAGTCACTTTTATTACAAATCATTGAGTCCACCTCTTTGTTTAGTCTTTGTATTCAAACACAAAGTAAAGATCTTATAATAAATCTAGGTTTTTCTAATTATCGGTATCCGTTGTACTTCTTTGTCAAAATGTATCTCAAATTTTATCATTAGATTATGTTATAATTCACTGTTTGAGTACAACTTAAGTACAACCGAATAATATAGTTGTACTTTAGTCGTACTTTGTTATACGTTTTATTTTAGATATATTTTATATCAACATAATTATACAATTAGCAAATAAACCTTTAACCAATAAAAATATAATACTGCAGTATAAATTTGAAAAAGTATATAATATCAACTAAAGAAATACAAAGAATTGTATTTATATTATCACCGGACGTGTGCGTAATTACACATATCGTGTAATTTGACCAACAACAAAGATACGATCGGTCGATCAACTTGCTAGGTTGGATACGCAAAGTGAAGAAGCGTCAAGATTTTGTGAAGGTGTCACGAGGTGCGTTTCGTTGTCATAGAACCAAGAGAATCGGGTATTTATCGGTAAATACGTATTTTCTATTTTTTTTTTATTTGAAAAACTCTAGGGAACTAACTCCCCTCGAGAAATTACCGTAGAGAAATAGATTCCCCTCGAAAATGCCGAAGGGAATTACATCCCCTCGATTTTTTTTAAATTAGAAAAAACCATATCATCACTTTAGGCACGTGGGTTGGTTTTAACCTTGTCTCGCTAGAAAAATATCAACGAGCATGTGCATATTTACCCGGTCTCGTAATTTACAAAAAGAATATTTATTACTCACACGTACAAGAAAAGTACTTATGTTTTACTGTTGGTATTGTCATCTCATTTATCATAAGAAAAGTCGGAAAGCTAGCTGTGTATTATCATTTCATCACAAAGCCGACGGATAGAATAGTACACTGACATGAAAGATTATTTTTCATAATTTCACACACAATATAGCTAAATGAATTGGTAATTGATTGGGTTATTTTTCATTTTTTTTTTAATTTAAAAGAAATGAGGGGATTCTAATCTCCTCGGAAAATGACCGAGGGGAACTAATTTCCCCTGGAAATTACCGAATTGATCTATTTCCCTTCAGGAATTTTTGAGGGGAATTAGTTCCTCTCGGTCATTTTTCGAGGGGATTAGGATCTCTTTGGATTTTTTAAATTAAAAAACATCGAAAAAAAAGAAAAAAAATAGACAAAGCATAAAAATAAATCATATCCTATCATTTTAGGCACGTGGGGTGGCTTTGACCCAGTTTTGATAGAAAAATATCACTGAGCATGTGTGTATTTACATGTGTCATGTAACTCAACCAACAACAAAGATACAATCGATCGATCAACTTGTTAGGTTGGAAAAGCAGAAACGAAATGTCATGATTTTTTTAAGGTGCCACGTGGTGTGTTTCGTTGTTATAAAACCACGAGAATTGGTAATTGATCGGTAAATATGTCTTTTCTAATTCTTTTTGATTTTTTTAATTTTAAATAAAAATTATGAAAGAATTGAAAAAAAAAAAAGAAAGGCGTAGAAATAAACCAATCCTATCACTTTAGGCACGTGCAGTGGTTTTGACCCGGTCTCACTTGAAAAATATCACCGAACATGTGCGTAATTACACGTGTCGTGTAATTCGACCAACAACTAAGATACGATCGACCGATCAACTTGTTAGGTTGAAAATGCAAAGCGAAGAAGAGTAGTTATTTTTCGAAGGTGGCACGAGGTACGTTTCGTTGTCATAGAACCACAAGAATCAAGTATTTATCGGTAAATACGCCTTTACTATTTTTTCGATTTTTTTTAAATTTGCAATGAAAAATCAGAAAATAAATAAAAAAATGCGTAAAAATAAACCATATCCTATTATTTTAGGCACGTGGGGGGTGGCTTGATCTGGTCTCGCTAGAAAAGTATCACCGAGTATGTGCATATTTACACATGTCTTGTAATTCGACCAACAAACCAAGATACGATCGGTTGATCAACTTGTTTAGTTGGAAACACAAAGAGAAGAAACGTCATGATTTTTTGAAGGTGGTACGAGGTGTGTTTCGTTGTCATAGAACTAAGAAAACCGAGTATTGAGATGTAAATACGCCTTTTCTATTTTTATTTTTTTTTAATTTGAAAAAACTGAGGGGAACTAATTCCACCTCGGAAATGTAAAAGGGAATTACATCCCCTAGGTTTTTTAAATTAAAAAAATTGAATAAAATAGAAAAAGTATAAAAATAAACTATATCCTATCACTTTAGGCACGTGGGTGATTTTGACACGGACTCGCTGGGGAAATATCACCGAACATGTGTGTAGTTGCACGTGTCGTGTAATTCGACCAACAACCAAGATATATTCGATCGATCAACTTGTTAGGTTGGAAACTAAATCGAACTTTTTAACACTTACTTTATTAAAATAAAAAGCTCGTCCGCAAGAGAATGGAGCGGTTATAAGTGACAAGTTGACTCGAGTCAAATCTCTCGAGGAGTAACAATCGAAGTTGAAAAATGTTCGTTTAGACACACAAATTAACTAAACACACGATCAATTAAGTTATTTGTTTGTTTTGCTTTATAAACTAAAAATTGAACGATCAACACAAATACTAAATTAAGCAAACATACTAACGATAATTCTTGAGTAACAAAAAGCGTTTAACAACTAGAGAACTGAAATAGCGAGAATCGAAAGAATGAATCAGGAGAATACCCAAACGTGCTCGATCAAATGACAAGAACGACAATAAACATAAAATCGACTAACATCCAAACAACGACGAATCAAATAAACAAGAATGCATGATCGATCAAATAACCAAACAAATTCACAAGCTAATTCAAACAAAAATAGCGTTGGATCATCTAATTCACAAGTTAACATCGGCAGTCAGAGCAACATTTTTCTCTTTTTAGTTAGAACCAAGATGTTCCATCTCAAATGTCTTGAGAGAGCCTACTAAAGCATTGAAATCTAAATCGGTTGTGTCATTTGCTTCTTCAATAGCTACAACTTTGATGCTAAATTTATCCAAAATCGATCTCAGCAACTTTCCCACAAGACGTGAGTTAGTCACACCTTCACACAGTTCTTCACACTCGTTGGCAATGTCTGAGAGTCTCATAGCACAGTCCATGATGGACTCTTTCTCGTCCATCCTCATTGACTCAAAGGTAGCAGTCAACATCCTCAGTCTTGAATTCTTGACACAGTGAGTTCCTTCACACACCCTCTACAACGCATCCTATGCATCTTTTGCCGATTCGCACTTTTTAATAACTTTATAGTAGTTTGAATCAACATAGCCACATAGAGTGTTGATAGTCTTGGAGTTCCAATTGCATACGGCTAGTTCATCAGCCGTCCACTCTTCTTCCCTCTTGATGATGGTATCACCACCAGCATCAGTAATGCATGGCTTTCTCCATCCAACCAGTATGGTTCTCCACGCTCGTTCATCAATGTTCTTGATGTGACGCCTCATAATTTTTTTCCACAGAGAATAGTTCTCGTTGGTAAGGATCGGAGGTCACGGATTTCCTTGAGCATCCATAACGTCCTACAAAAATAAGGATCAGTATACTTAGTACGCCAATTGAAAGTTTATAGGTCTATGGTTGATCAAATAAGTATTAGTAAATCGATGTTAAGTCTGGTGTTAATAACACCAGAAGTAACATTAAACAGTAACAATAAAAAGCAGTAGAATAATTAAAAGGAATACAACAAATTAAATTTTGTTCGTAAGCAACGTGCTTACGAACTAGGTATACAACCTGAAAACTATATTACTTTAATTAGTTCAAGATCAAATACACAATCGTAAAGTAATATATGAAAACATTAGTATCAACAATTGATACTAAAATACTTGCGACCACGCTTGTGATGATCTTCTCCGTTGGTTACGCAACTTCAAATATGTTCGAGTTGTGAATTGTGGCTTCAAGAGCTTCTCGTGCTTGTGTTCTGCTCTTTCTTCGTCTTGCTGTGTAGAAATCGTGTCCCTTTCCATGACCAATTGTGGTCTTAAATAGACAAGAGTTCTAAACTTGGTAGATAAGTTAACTAACCTAAAAACTCTATCTAGGAAACAAAATAAAAGCTAAATCTAGTTTTCTAATTTTTTGAGCCCAAGAAAGACAAATAGCAACAAAAGGAAACTAAGGAAACTACCGTGAATAAAATTCCCAACAATATTAGACTATGAGTTGTAGGAAAATAAACCACAAGCTAACGAAAAGCTAAGTTTTGAGAATCCAAATACCGGATCATGCGAATTCGAGAATCGAAAGTACTAGAAATTCAAAGATAAAAATGATGAAAGAGTGAAAAGAGATTCAAATGTTCAAAACATGGAAACTAGGGTTTCAAAATAGTAAGTTTCTGTGTCTGGTCGGGGATGGTCTCCAGCTGAAGAAGGACGTCATTCATATAGTGTTGGACAAGGAGGGCGTCGTGGTAAAATCACGTGAAAATTATTATCGTCGATTTATGTCAATCGACAGTGTCTCTGGCGTCGACCTCCGTTGACGCTGGTCATCGGTCGACGGTGACGCGTGGCTCTGGGCGTGTTGATCGACCAAGGCTATCGACTCTAATGGTGGGTGCCCGTCGATTTCGCGTCGAGGGACGACATTGGTCGGCGGAGGCTGGAAAACCTCAGCACATCGATCGACATGTTCTTTCAACGTTGGCATCGGTGCCACGTTGACGAGCAGTGTTGATGATGCATCGATCAACGACAGCTCTGCGTCCCTTGTCCAGTTTTCATCATTTCGAGGTTGAAACAGGCAATTACACGAAATTAGAACGATAACTTACAAAATGAGAGAGAAAAAGTGTTAAACGTGATAGAAACTAAATGACCTACAAAATACTGAAAAGGAAGAAAAACGAGAAGAACAACTACCTAAAACCCATTATAACACACAAAACAAAATACAATAACAAATGCAAAACACACACAAAAATGTTCAAATCAACTCCCCCACACTTAGATTCTTGCTTGTCCTCAAGCAAAACCAAACCTAGATGTAGACAAGGAAAAGCTAGCCACCCGATGAACTAACCACTAATGCATTCAAATGATACGAGAAGTTAATACATTAAATTGACTGGAAACTCAACTAAAAGAATGACACGATACGTTAAGATAAGAAATTTAGACTGTCTTCCGAATGCCTAAAAGTAATGTGTTGTCCTCCATATACATCCCCCATCCATGTCTCGGCCAAAGTCTATTCATGTTCAAACCGCTAAGTCGGCACCCGACTAACCCAGTCATCTATACACCTCTTTAAAAATACAATCTAGAAAATGAAAATAAAATGCGTACAAAGGTTGCACGACTTATTATAAGAACTTCACTTGTAAAAGGATTTCTTTTCTTTTTTTTTATCTCATTTCCCTTTTCTTTTCATTTCTCTTTTACTTTTTTTGAATACCCATAGAGGTGAGGTACTAAACGAGCACGATATTCAAAAAACAAAAATGAGAGTTCAATTACTCCAATCTTATGTTGCTAAGTGCAACTTATTACATTTTTCGATACGCTGGAGTTTTTAACGTCTCCAAAAATAATAAGAAAAATTACACAAATTCCTATAGAGGGTATTTGAAAATGGGGCTAGTAGAGAGTATTCGACTTTTTAGAATGAAACATGAATAGAACAAAGACCAAAACACTTCAAAGGTTCTTCACACTTCATTCCCCACAATTACACTATTGTTCAAATGAAAGTCTAAACAACCTAACCAAAGCATCTAACCACGTCACTTCGTCAAGGTTTCAATCAATATAAACACGCACGACTCAAATCAAATACACAAGCAAGCATACGAAAAATTTACTAACCAAACCAAGGACAAACCCCCCCACACTTAAACCATACAATGTTCACATTGAGAAACAAACAAAACTAATTGAATTATGGTAAAAGGAGAGAGAGAGAGAGAGAGATACGTCCCTATGATCATGCTTACGGTGATGAGTCGAGCCTCCAAGAACGTCCAACAGGCTTCGAAGTCAAGAGGAGGCTGTAAAAAAGAAAACAAAAACACACAAGAGAAAAGCAGAAAATGTTAGTATTTTCTTTTTTTGATTTTTTAGAACTTGTTGGAGGGAGTATCGTCGAGCTCCATCTCCAGCTGAGAATCGGTCTCATGAGAGGGTTTGGCTTTGGCAAAACGCTCCTCGAGGCGGGAGAGACGAGCTTTGAGCTTTCGAAAGATTTGACGATTGCTTTCGTGCTAAGTATCGAGATTGTCGTCGATTAGCTGAAGCTTATCGATCATCTTCGTCTGAAAGTCACGATTTTCCTCAAAAAAATTATTCCAATCGGGGTTTGTTCCCGAATCGGTTTGTGGGGCTACCTCTTCATTCTTATCGGTGCATCGCGACGAGTATCCACCAGTGTTGTGAGCTCGAGTCGTTAGGCCACGTACCACCGGAGAGTCGAGATCTTGAGAGGCGAAAGACCATTGTCGACCGGGTCGAACCCGAAGTGACAGGCGAGGCCAGTTATGAATGGAGCGAATGAGAGTCATGGAGTTTTGCTTCCTGGATTCTTCTCCATGATATTATGGAGTCTGTTCAAGATTAAGGGGTAGAGCCAGGATTGGTGACCGTTTAGAAAGCACCAAAGCACGAAGAACTCCAACTTGGTCGTGTTCATGGCTTCTTATTTGCACAACACCACGTGAGCTAGGATTTTGTAGGCATCGTCATGAATCCTCATAAAGAAAATCGGGTGCAATTCTCGTATTCCCCCTTGTCACTTCGCCCCAAAAGGAGGCGATGTCCAATTCGTCATCTTATGGAATCGAGTAAACACCCTCGCTTGACAACCCAGACACCTCTATAAAAATGTGCTCGCTCACCCGAATGTCAACACCTCCCAATCGGCACGAGAACGTCTTATCAGCATATACATTCAACATAGAAAAGAACTCGATCATAAGCTCGTGAAAACCGGGTAGGTGCATTCGGGCGAACACCGTGCATCCAAGTCCTTCGATGTACCGAAGGATATTGGTGCGGTGCTTCGACCCTTGTTGCGCCCACTTCTCGATGTCATTTACGTCAACAAACCGATGGGAAGAAAATCCCCAACCTTGAATCGACGTGAAAACTTTCCCCTCCTCCTTATCGTAAATTGAAATGGGGCGTCGTATTTCCCCCAGATATCTTTACTTTTGCCCGACCGAGACATGGTTATGAGTTTAGGATTGAAAGGGGTTTGAAAACAAGGGAAATTTGAAGTTCGGGTTCTTTGAGGACTTTTATCGAACACGTGCCGTGCGTGTTTCAAAAGGTAAGAATTTGAAGAAGGCTTGAACCTAAATCACCCCAATCATAACCAATCAACTAATATCAACTCCCAAAGATACGGTTTTAGAAAATTACCTCGACAATTGGGCTTATAACCGAAATTGTAACCCCCTCCACTTTTGTCAAAGTTGGAGGAAAAAGTAAGAAGATATGGAATTGGTGTGAGAAGATCTCAGGAATCGTGTGAAGTTGGATGGATAATCGCCGAAAATAGGTAGGATTCACCGGAAATTAAGGAAAAATATGTCGTTGGTTTGGAAGGAACACGAAGAGAAGAGGAAAAATGGCCATTGAAGAAGAAATTGTGTTGTTTGTGAGAAGAAGTAGTAAGAATGGTGAGGGGGCATTTCTTTATAAGAGCAGCGCGGGTCGGGTTATTCTAGATGGACCAGGTCAAAATACCCAAGTTTTAAGTCAACAAATGGGTGAGTTTCGGGCCGGCGTCGATGGGCCGTTGATCGACGAGGCTGGAAAACCTCAGTACGTCGATCGACAGGTTCTTTCGACGTCGGCGTCGATGCCGCATCGACGCGCAGCGTCGACGATGCATTGATCGACGAAAACTCTGCTTCCCTCATCCAGTTTTTATCGTTCTGAAGCTGAAATAGGCAATTATAAGAAATTAGAATGGCAACTTATGAAATGAGAGAGAAAAAGTGTTAAAAGGGATATAAACGAAATGACCTACAAAAATACTAAAAAGGAAGAAAAACGAGAAGAATAACGACCTAAAATCCGCCATTACAAACAAAACAAAATGCAAAAACAAACGAAAAACACACACAAAAATGTACAAATCAGAAACGCAAAGTGAAGAAGCGTTGTGGTTTTGTGAAGGTGACACGAGGTGTGCTTCGTAGTCATATAACCACGAGAATCGGGTATTGATCAGTAAATACGCATTTTCTATTTTTTTGATTTTATTTTTAATTTTAAATAAAAATTAAACAAAATCGAAACTAAAATATAAAAGGCATAAAATAAACCATATCTTATCATTTTAGGCACGTGGGGTAGTTTTGACACAGTCTCTCTAGAAAGATATCTCCGAGCGTGTGCTATTTAAACGTGTCTTGTTATTCGACCAACAAACCAAGATACAATCGATCGATCAACTTGTTTGGTTGGAAACGCAAAGCAAAGAAGTGTCGTGATTGTGTGAAGGTGGCACGAGGTGCGTTTTGTTGTCATAGAATAACAAAAATCGGGTATTGATCAGTAAATACGCCTTTTCTATTTTTTTGGTTCTTTTTTATTTTATTTCATTTCAAAAAATTGAGGGGAACTAATTCCCTCAAAAATTTACTGAAGAGAAACAGATTCCCCTCAGAAATGCTGGGGAATTACATCACCTTGGTTTTTTAAATTAAAAAAAAAAAAGAAAAGGCGTAAAACTAAACCATATCCTATCATTTTAGGCACGTGGGGTGGTTTAGACCAGGTCTCACTAGAAGAATATCACCGAGCATGAGCGTATTTACACGTGTCTTGTAATTCGACTAACAAACCAAGATACAATCTATCGATCAACTTGTTTCGTTAGAAACGCAAAGAGAATAAGCGTCGTGATTTTGTGAAGGTGGCACGAGGTGCGTTGTCATCGAACTATGAGAATCGAGTATTTATAGGTAAATACGCTTTTTCAAAAAAATTTTCAACTTTTTTAATTTAAATAAAAAAATTGAAAAACATCGAAAGAAAATAGAAAAGGGACAAATATAAACCATATCCTATCATTTTAGGCACATGGGGTGGTTTTGGCCTGGTCTCACTAGAAAAATATCACCGAGCATGTGCGTATTTACACGTGTCTTGTAATTCGTCCAACAAACTAAGATACGATCGATCGATCAACTTGCTTGGTTTGAAATGCAAAGCGAAGAAGCATCGTAATTTTGTGAAGGTGGCATGAGGTACGTTTCTTTGTCATAGATCCACGAGAATCGGGCATTGATCGGTAAATACGCCTTTTCTAATTCTTTATTTTTTAATTTGAAAAACCGAGGGAAACTAAATCCCCTTGGAAAATTACCGAAGGGAAGTAATTGCATTCAATTATTACTGAAGTTTTTTCCGAAGGCATTATTGCCCTCGGTCCCGTTTATTAAAATAGCAGCGGGACAAACCCCGCTGCTCACTCTACAACCAAAGAAAAAAAAACAGATCTCTGCTGCCGCTCTTCGTTTCCGCTGCCATTGCCGCCGCTCGCCGTTGTCCTCTCCACAGCCGCCCTCCGCTATAGCAACCTAGCACCCATCGCTCGCCGACACCACCATTTTCTCCAGCCACCACCACCAGTCAAGGTAAGCCCGCATCCCCTTTTTTGTTGTTGTAATTTATATAATTTTAGGATTAGTTTTATGGTTTAGTTTATAATTAGGGTTGAATTTAGGAGTTATTTTATAATTAGGGTTTAATTTAGGAACAATTATATGATTGGGGTTGAGTTTGGGAATAATTATATAATTAGGGTTTAATTAGGAATAATTATATAATTAGGGTTGATTTTAGGAATAATTATATAATTAGGGTTGAATTTAGGAATAATTATATAATTAGGGTTGAATTTTAGAATAATTATATAATTAAGTTTGAATTTAGGAATGATTATATAAATAGGTTGAATTTAGGATTAATTATATAATTATGGTAAAATTTAGGAATAATTATATAATTAGGATTTAATTTTGAAATAATTATATAATTAGGTTTTAATTTTGAAATAATTATATAATTAGGGTCCGTTAGTTCAAATAGGGTTCGATAATGCAATTGGGGCTCGTTAGTGTTTATTAAGGGTTCAATTATGCAATTATTTTTAAAGTGTATGCGATGGTGTTTTTTAAATGTCGTGGAGATCGGTTATATTAACTTAATGTATGTTATGATTTGTTGTTATGGTTTAATTGTGATTGATTGATGTTGTGATTGGTAGGAATGATATCGGTGATGACGTGGTGTACAGCGCCGGCCGGGAGGTTGCGTCCCTCCAATAATGGTTTTCAAAATAATTTTAAAAAATGATGGTGGTTTTAAAATATCTTAAATTGTTGGTGATGGTGGTTGTGAAATATTGTGGTGATTCGTATGGGGTTGTTGTGTTAAACATATATGTTATTTTGTAGATATTATTTACATGTTGTGATTTATTGGTTGATATATACGTCTGTGATACGTGGTTTATGGCACCGACCATGATTTATTGATCCACAATATAATCTTTCTATCTACACTCAAACAATATACCTTAGACTCGTTTGAGATTTAGTATCGAATAGAGAATTTGATACTAAATCCCGAAATGTCCACTTATTTGAACATTTTGAGAGCGTTTTTGCAATATGGCTTATCTTATTTGTATGATTTTTTTTTTGTTGTTGTTGATTATAAAGATTTTGGTTCAGTAGCTCTCTTTTGTTTTAGGTGCACTGCAATATATGTGTACTTAGAGAACTAAAGTGAGATGCTGCCGAAACTTTTAGTCAACAAAAATTCATATAATAAGACGTTGTATTACTGGAAAGTCACGTATTCGAATGAGATAGGGTCCCTACCAAAATTCAATTATTTTCTAGCCTCTGGAATCACCAAAGATCCCCATCACCAACTATGCTTCCCATTTTTTTAATAAATTAATATAACAATTGTATAATAATAGAATGAGTTCCGATCGTAGTTGGATGTACAAACGAATCGTCAATAGCTTTTTATCCTCACAATTCGTGGATGGAGTCCAGAGCTTTATTGAATTTTCTAAAACACATTCCGCCCCTAACGACGGAGATATGCAGTTGGTCCCGATTTTGACGTGGTTGCCGATATGGAAGAGTCGTCAAACCTTGAGGCTCAAAAATTTCCAGATGGGTACGCATCAAACTTGGAGCATTGCATCGACAAGAAGAATTGCGTTTGATTCGGATGAAAAGTCATGATTGTCATGTATTCATGCGAAGGTTGATACCAATAGCTTTTCATGAACTGCTTCCTTCAAATGTGTGGAAAGCTCTAGCCGAATTGAGAATGTTTTCAAGGATCTCACATCAACAATCATTCACAACGAAGATACGAGTCGTCTAGAACATGACATTGCGTTAATATTGTGTCAACTAGAATTGATCTTCCCTCTAAATTTTTTTTTACTCAATAGAGCATCTGATCGTTCATCTTGCGTATGAAGCGAGAATTGTTGGCCCAGTGCAGTAGATGGATGTACCCGTTCGAAAGGTATCTTCGTACTATAACATACAAGAACTAATTGAGGGTAGCTTAAGTATTAAATATGAGTGATTTAAATAAAACCATAATAATAAAAGTGAGCGTGTGTGCCTACTAATTATGTGCACTTAGTATAAACTTGTGTGAATAAACACCTAGAGAAGAAGCAGAAGCATCAAAAGTTTCTGCAGTTTCTTTGATATAATTAATCTCATAATTCGATGAACAATGTCTTTCCAATTACCTGATTTACATTTACCATACCATGAGTCATCTGATTCCTTAAAAAAACAAAAGCAATTAACTTACGGTGGATGAAGGTGCTTGATTTGTGAAAGACGTGTTGGAAATACAATGATCACAAACAGGGATTGTAAATATATCACTAAAAATGGAAAAAGGAACCGAAAAATATTATAGTAAGTCGAGTCGAGTAAGAACTCTATCCGCAAGACGAAATTGCCCTGGTAGTGCCCTTCGATTTTGGAAATTCGTCCCCAAAGATAAAACGACTTCGTCTCTGGTATTACATCACCGTAAATACCAGAGCTCTAGCGAACTCGAAGAAACTGGACTGAGTTACGAGAGAAAAGAAAAAACAGAAACAATATGCTGTGTTGTGAATGTGTTCTATGTTTTCCGTGTTGTTTCAGGTGTATCAGGTGTGTCTGAAGTATGGATAGCCCACCCTTATATAGGGGTTTCCACCAGGGGTTGTAATGACGTCCATAAAGCCTCATTATGGCGTTCAAACGACAGCATGAACCTGGATAGGTACAACGTGCAGATGCATGACGTTTTCGTATGTTTTAGAAACGTACCTGAACGGTCAGGAGTTATTTCAGGGGCCCATAACGCACGTGACTAAAAAGTTAGCCAGGGCTGAACCAGGACACCCAATCGGACCAGCCAATAAAGATCAATTGCCCAATTGAACCAGGACACCCAATCGGACCAGCCAATTCGGACCAATTGCCCAAGACCCAAGTCCCAAGTCCCAGGACCAAGGACCAAGTCCCAAGGACCAAGGTCCGGGTCTGGGCTCGGGCTCGACTCCGATCGGCTCCGCCTTTGGCTTCGTTGAAAGCGGACGGGCGAACCCAAGTCTAAGAGCCCGCGTGAGCTTTGTTCACACAAAGTCCACAACACCCGCTGGCCCACTAATGAAATGAAATCATTTTTAAACTCCCTTCCACATTGATTAACATTCAATGTGGGATAAACAATTATGCACTTAAGCAACCGTTCAACTTCAAAGCATTATTTCTCACTCACCAATAATTGAATTTGAGAAATTCAAAATGCTACGATTATCTACACGACACGTAGATCGAGCCTATACAATTCGTTACAATGAATTTTCACCGTACCATTAAATTGATTAAATCCAATTTAACAACAACCCCCCACATGAGTGAGAATATCCAAAAACAAAACAATGTATGCAAATACGTAGCTCAGTCCTTAAGAGATAATAGAGAATAGGGATAGGTGGCTTATGGCCTTGAGCCCTCCTTAGTTAATACTACCGAGCATACTGGTGAATTGGTGAACATAATTCTTGAACTATTCCCCTTTGTGTATACTAGACAATAGTACTAACCCCCTAAGGTCTCAGAATTCTTCCGTTCTCACGTTTGTGTCCGTTTCTGGCCATGGACAACTTCTTTGGATTCATAAGCATTCAGTAGAGCGGCCCTCTCTTCTCGCTTACATATGTGATTCTTAAACGAGTATTCTATCGTACTCAAGTCAAAGACCTGCCCAAGAATCATTAAAAATCAGAGATTTATCCTCACCACATGACATATTAAAAACTCTACTTTTTCTGTTAAGGAATGGGTCGTAGAGTTTTACTTACCCAGACTTTTATAGTTTAGTTTTCCCATTGAACCAAGTTTGTGGGATCTCCACTCATCATGGTTGGGTTTCCACTACAATCATCTTTAAGATGTGGATTTCACTCCCATTCTTTCAAGCAACTTATACATCTGATCTCGAGCTATATTTTTAGTGAATGGATCCACTAGATTATCTATCGACCTTACGTAGTCAACTGAGATAATTCTACTCGATAACAAATGTCTTACGGTGTTATGTCTCCGACGAATATGTCGAGACTTACCATTATATAAACCACTTCTTTCCCTTTCAATATCAGTACTATCACAGTGAAGCATAACCGGCGGCACGGGTTTCTCCCAACATGGAATATCTTCCAAAAAGTTACGAAACCATTCTGCTTCTTCACCTGCTTTATCCAAAGCGATAAACTCAGATTCCATGGTGGATCGGGCAATACATGTCTATTTAGTGGATCTCCAAGAAACAGCTCCTCCCCCTATTACAAACACATATCCACTTGTTGACAGCGAGTCTTTTGAGTCGGATATCCAGTTTGCATCACAGTAACCTTCAAGTACCCTGGGGTATCTACCATAGTGTAGCCCAAAGTTCAGAGTAAACTTTAAGTATCTCAAAACTCTCACAAGCGCTTTCCAGTGTTCTCCACTTGGATTGCTTGTATATGGACTCAGTTTGTTTACCGAGCAAGCTAGATCAGGTCTTGTACAGTTAGAGATGTACATCAGACATCCAATGATCCTAGCATAGTCTTTCTGAGCAATAGGATCACCTCTGTTCTTACTTAAGTGAACATCGAGTTCCATAGGTGTCTTTGCTGGAAGACTATCGTAAGCATTGAATTTCTTGATCACTTTCTCAATGTAATGAGATAGTGATAAGACAATTGCATCTGGAGTAAGGATGGCAATCTCGCCCCGGCCTGACCCGCCCCGTGACCCGTGGCGGGGCGGGGCAGGTCCGGGTACCATCTCCGCCCCGCGGGTACCCGGCCCGCCCCGCCCCACCGAATATTTTTTATTTTTAAATATATTTTATATATGTTTTAAGTATTTATTTCATATGATTAATTAAATTCTTTTACATTTAATATTATATTTAATATGTATATATTTATAATGATAYTYTTTTTAATAATATTTATTAATAAGCAAAATAAGAGATAAAAAAAACTTATAATTAATCTTATAAATTTATAATTATTATATTTTCTTACATATATTATTATTTTTAAATAAAACTTTATTTTATATTTAATTTTTATAGTAATATATGTAATATTATATATTAAAATAATCTCAAATTTAATAAAAATAAAAAAGAATAATTATATCGGGCCGACCTGACCCGACCCGTGACCCGCGGAGGGGCGACCCGACCCGGCCCGTGAAGTGGATGGGGCGGGTCCGGGTCCTCTAGTACCCGGCCCGTTGCCATCCCTAATCTGGAATTCTTATAATTCTTATACCAAGAGTTGTGTCAGCAACTCCCAGATCCTTCATGTCGAAATTCCTTTTTAGCATGAGTTTCGTCTCGTTAAGCACTTGTAGGTTGCTACCCATGATTAACATATCATCTACATAAAGACATACTATAACAAATCTGTCATTAGTATTCTTAGGCTGCGTTTGCAAAGCAGGGTGGGATTGGACACTTTAATCCAATCCCACGGATTCGCACTGTTGATACAATTTAATATGTTGTTTGCAGACCCGGATTGCCCTGATATTCGGAATATGTGTGTATCCTTATTACGTCGATTGTTAACATAGATTGTTTTGGATAAACTTTGAAAAGTTGCATATACCCTCCGATTACACAAAAGAAAATCTAAAACGGAATGGAACCCTTGGACTTTCCAAACCCTATCATCGCCCTCCTCCCCTCCCAAGGCGTACTCGTCGTAGCTGCAGAATGCTTTGGGCGCACAGTGGGCTCCATCGGTCTGCCGCGAGGAAGAGTGGTTCCGTCGATGCGTTGTACTAAGTTCTACGGATGACACTGGTTTCACCTGTTGGGTTTTCCTGTTAATCGCGCTCGGAGGTATGTAACCTGATAGGGCAACATATACACCAGACCTGGTTTGGGGTAGCTCTGACTCAGAGTAGTTAGATAAATTAAGGGAGGGCTAGAACAGCTCTGTCTTAGAGAAAGATCTAAATAACCTTCCTAACGACATCAGGAATGTTAGGAAGGGGTGGCTATCGCCTGTGGTCCCTCCTGAACTTAGCTATCTTGAAGAGATCACTGAAAACTTGAAGATTATGCCGATCTGAAGGTTCGGGGACTAACATCTAGCCTGGAACATAAAAGGCAAGAAGAGCTGGATAACGACAGGTCTGGTTCCTTGAATTCTGCTRGAATCCCAGAGCTGAGATAATTCRGAATGAAGGAAGACCTGGAACAGGGAAGACCTGTCTCTCAGACTCTCCAGGGAGAGACAAGTMGGACCACCTGTCAGAATTTGTTGCACAACGGCCCGAGATTCGCGGCATGTGCTCCTAAGATCCCGGCTGGGGTCCCCACTAGGAAAAGCTATAAATACCTCAGCCCCAAGACTGAGAGAGGAATGTCATCCTTTTAAGCTTTCTTGCATTCTTTCTGGAAAACACCTCAAACGCTTACTGACTTAAGCATCGGAGAGGTTTCCACCGAAAAATCACCGGTGGTCCTTTCTAATCTGTTTTTGTGGTGTAGGTTCGGGAAGCTCTTGGGCCTTCAATTGTTATTCAAGTAGCTCACTTTTTTGGCTAAAACAATTGGCGCCGTCTGTGGGAAATCGATCAAGTTAAGACGTGAGATTTTCTGTTTGTTTCATGGCTTCAGACGATTTACGGCGGAAATTGGTGGGTGAACTTGGTGGAACCCCTAGTTCCGCCGCACCATGGGGGATTCCTAGGTCGACAGATACGGCGGCGACGAGGCCAGGAGAGACAGCGCCGTTGACAGGGGCCGCGCCAAGCGCTACGCCGCCTCTGTTTAGTAAATCTGGGCCAGCTACGGGTGGTTCATTTAATGAATCCTTCCTTCTGCAGCTCTTGGAGTTGATCGGCAAAGCCGTGGAGACGGCAGTAGAAAAGAAGTTCACGGAGATGGCGACGCCGCCATCCAACACACCACCAGCGCAGACTGTTCCGGTGGCGGGAACGGAACCATTACGAGGGCAGCAAGCGGATCGGGCTCCCTTACATGATGGGGAGGAACACTTCTCCACATCTGACAGTGAAACTTCAGGCCAAACTAATCCAGGTCTGGCTGAATAGATGCAGAATCTGCAAAAGGAAGTAAGGGAGTTTAAGAGAAAAATGGTGACGGGTAGGACGACTCCGGCAAGAAGGGGCACACCATTTACTGAGGAAGTCATGCGAGATGATGTGCCAGCTTCATACCGCTCCCTAGGCTTCGAGTACAATGGAACCACGGAACCGTGGGACCATCTCAGTCGCTTTGAGATCGCGGCAGCCCTGCATAAATTCTCGGACGCCGTCATGTGCCGGGTCTTCCCGATGACTTTTACTAAATCAGCGCAGCTCTGGTTTAGTCAACTGCCGCCGAGGTCTATCAGCAATTTTGATGAGTTCAGCTCAGCCTTTTTACACCAATTCACAAGCTGCAGGAAATACCAGAAAATGCCGCTGGAACTTTTCAGCCTCAAGCAAAAGGAGAGTGAGAGCCTCCGTGCTTATATCAACAGGTTTACAACGGCCAAGTTAGAAGTGCCCTCTGCATTCGAAGAGCTGTTGATAAATGCTCTAGCACAGGGTTTGAGACGAGGGAATTTCTTTCAATCGCTGGTGGTGAAACCAGCCCTGAAATTTGGGGAGCTCTTGGAAAGAGCAGAAAAGTATATCCATCTGGAGGAAGCTTTGAAGCTCAAGGATGAAGGGGAGAAGAGGAAAGAGAAGTACGACAGGGTAGCGGCAAAAAAGCCCAGACCAGAGCTGTCAATGGGTAGGTCTCGATTTGATAAATATATTCCTCTGGCAACACCTCCGGGCGAAATTTTGCAGGCAATAGAGCGTCACCCAGAGCTCAAGTGGCCCAAAACTTACTCGTAGAAGCCAAGAAAAGAAAGGTCAGACCGCTTTTGTCACTTCCATAATGAATATGGACATAACACAGATGAATGCACGCATTTCAAGGACGAATTGGAGAGAATGGTTCAGGCGGGGCATCTAAAAGAGTATATTAGGATAAGGAGAGAGGAAGCTAGATTTGGTAAAAAGAATTATGATCGGACCCTGACAAGTAGGAGCAGCCAAGATAGGGTGCGTACTGAGGTGAAAACATCTGATCAGACCCAGGTCATTCATGGAGAAAACCAGATGATCATCGGAGGAGAATTTGAGGAGCACTCCAAGCGGACACAACACAATTATGTCAGAGCTGCAAAAGACCTAGTTCGAAAATTGCGTGATGTAGGACAAATGACTTCTGCCCCCAACATCTTCTTTGGGTCAGAAGATGGCGATGGTATTTTAGCCCCTCATATGGATGCTTTGGTTATAACTGCAACTATTGCTAATTATAATGTCCATAGAATTTTCGTAGACATTGGGAGTTCTGCCGATATTTTGTTCTATGACTGCTTTAAGCAGTTGAAGGTGGACGTTGAGCTGGAAGAGGTCACCACCTCCTTGGTAGGGTTCGCGGGGGGAGCCCTAAAACCCTTGGGAGCAGTAAGACTCCTCGTGACGTTAGGAGAAGAGCCATACAGGGTGACAAAAACAGTGCGCTTCTTGGTAGTGGATGCACCTTCTTCTTATAATGTCATGCTCGGCCGACCCTCTTTGAGCCAATTTCAGGCCGTTATATCCGTCTTCCATATGAAGATGAAATTTCCAATGGAAGACGGAGCAGGAGAGGTCAGGGGTGACCAGTACGCTTCACGACGGACTTACGTGGAGTGTGTCAGGAAAAATGAGGAGGAACAGAGACAGAGCAAAAGGGTCAGAGTAGAGCCGCCAGAGAAAGACCTGGCCATTAGAGAAGAAGGTCTGATGATGGTTGAAGTAGTCCCTGGAGATGGGAGTCGGGTCCTTCGAGTAGGGACAACCCTCAGCCCGGAAACATTGACAGAGCTAGTCGCATTATTAAGGAGTAGCGCGGATGTATTCGCTTGGTCTCCAGAAGATCTGGTAGGAATCGACCCAGAAGTGGCAGAGCATCACCTCAACATCAGCTTAGACGCCAAGCCATTAAAGCAAAAGAAACGTAATTTCGGCCCTGAGAAGGAAGCCGTCATAGAAGTCGAGGTCGAAAAACTGTTAAAAGATAAACACATCCAAGAAATACAATTTCCTGAATGGCTTTCTAATGCTGTCTTGGTTCCCAAGACTCAGGAGGACTGGCGCATGTGTATCGACTTTAGAGATCTTAATCGTGCTTGCCCGAAAGATCACTATCCCTTACCCAGGATCGACCAGCTTGTCGATTCCACTGATGGGTGTGAACTCTTGAGTATGATGGATGCATCTCAGGGGTATCATCAGATCAGACTGGCTAGGGATGATTGGAAGCGGGTCAGTTTCATTACCCCAAAGGGGACGTATTGTTATGTTGTGATGCCTTTCGGTTTAAAAAATGCAGGAGCCACCTATCAGCGTTTGGTTGATAAGATGTTTAAAAATCAACTTGGGCGGAACATGGAAGTTTATGTGGACGATATGTTGGTCAAAAGTATGAAGGCAACATCACATGTGGAAGACCTGTGGGAAACCTTGATACTCTATGACGATATAGGATGAAGCTTAATCCTAAGAAGTGCGCTTTCGGTGTCAGAGCTGGCAGATTCCTAGGCTACATGGTCACAGAGAAGGGTATCGAGGCAAATCCCGAGAAGGTCAGAGCGATTATGGACATGCGGGCGCCTAGGAATGTGAAGGAGATGCAATGTTTAGCAGGGCGAATCAATGCGTTAAGTAGATTCCTGTCCAGGTCTGCAGAAAGGAGCTTACCATTCTTTCAAGCTCTAAGGAAAAAAGCAAAATTTCAGTGGAGTGATGAGTGTGAGGAGGCATTTGTCGCATTAAAGGAGCATTTGGCTAGTATGACCTTGCTAACAAAGCCTGTCCTGGGAGAACCCCTCATTTTGTACTTATCGAAAGGGCAACAGGCAGTCAGCTCTGTCTTACTACGGGAAGAGGGAAAAATTTAGAAACCAGTCTATTACTGGAGCAAGGTCTTACATGATGCCGAAGTAAGGTATGTAGAGGTGGAACGAGCAGTACTGGCCCTTGTAGGAATGGCCCGGAAATTACGTCCATATTTCCTGTCGCATGGTGTAATTGTGCGAACGAATTTGCCTTTGAAGGCAGTCATGGATAAGCCAGAGGCGTCGGGAAGACTGGTCAAGTGGATAATTGAGCTAAGTGAATTCGATATAAGCTTTGAAACCAGGACAGCAATTAAAGCTCAGGCCTTAGCAGATTTCATGCAAGAAATGACTGGCCTTCCCGAAGAGCTAGAGAGATGGACGATCTTTACGGATGGCTCTGTCTGTAATCAGGGCTGCGGAGCGGGAATTGTCCTGATCAATCCATAAGGGGTGTCCACCGAGTTTGCTATCCGATTAAATACGACATTCTATAATAATTCGGCGGAGTACGAGGCTCTTTTGAGAGGTGTCCAGATGGCGAAAGACTTGGGTGCGGATCACGTATGCGCCAAGGTTGATTCTCAACTCGTGTGTAAACAAATTAACGGAGATTTTGAGACGAGAGAGGAACATATGCAGAGATACTTGGCTAAATTCAGAGAGCTAGCCAAAGGTATGAAAGAATTAATGGTTATTCAGATTCCCAGAGAGGAAAATGGCCGTGCAGATTTCTTAGCAAAAATAGCAAGTTCAGCCGCGGATTGTTATGAACGAACGATCACCTTGTTGAAGGCAGAAGGGGAATTCGGAGTCGAGCAGATCTGTACGGTTGCTGAGGAGGAAGATTGGCGTTCCCCCATAAAAAGATACCTTGAACGGAAGGTCCTTCCGGAGGAAAAGAGAGAAGCGGCGAAAATACGGAGCAGGTCTGCTAGATTTTGTCTGATCAAGGGAGAATTATTCAGGAGAGGATTTGGTCAACCTCTTCTAAGGTGCTTATCACTAACAGAAGGAGGTCTGGTGTTGAGAGAGATACACGAAGGTTGTTGTGGCAACCATATGGGGGCCAGAGCTCTAGCCAGTAAAATATTAAGAGCTGGTTATTTCTGGCCTTCTCTGAGAAAAGAAGCTGAGGACTTCGTTAGAAAATGTGAAAAGTGCCAGAAAATGGCCCCACTAATCCACCAACCGGCGGAGTAACTCATGACAATGAGTTCCCCTTGCCCTTTCGTTAAATGGGGTATTGATTTGGTCGGCCCATTCCCGATGGCCCCAGCCCTGAAAAGATTTTTGATCGTGGCTATTGACTATTTCAGCAAATGGGTGGAAGCAGAGGCTCTCGCTAGAATAACAGAGGAAGCTGTGATGAGTTTCATTTGGAAGAATGTGGTCTGTCGCTTCGGTATACCAAGAATACTGGTATCAGACAATGGGACTCAATTTGCGGGAGCCAAGATAAAGGCTTGGTGTGCCAAGATGAACATTCAGCAACACTTTACGGCTGTATACCACCCACAAGCGAATGGTCAGGTTGAAGTAACTAACCGTATTTTGGTTCAAGGGATTAAGTCGCGGCTGGACAGGTCTGGAGGAGAGTGGGTGGAAGAGCTGAGTTCCGTGTTGTGGGCATACCGAACGAATCCGAAAGAAAGTACAGAGGAAACCCCTTTTAGTTTGGTGTATGGTATGGATGTTGTAGTACCCGCAGAAGTCAGCCTTAAAACTCATCGGATCCATAATTTTAATGAAGAGCAGAATGAGCTATTAAGGCAGGACGCTTTAGATCTGATTGAGGAGAAAAGAGAACAAGCTGCATTACGAATGGAACATATTAAAGGAAGGGTAAAAGCAGCATATGACAAAACTGTGGTGAAGCGGCAATTTCGAGCAGGGGATCTGGTCTTACGGCGGTCTGACCTAGGGCAAGCCAAGGGGAAGTTGGAAGAATCTTGGCGAGGACCAGTACGAGTCACCCAGACCTTGCCTGGTGGTGCGTACAGGCTGGAAGAGCTGGATGGCACAGCACTCCCCCGCGCTTGGAACATTGTCAATTTACGAAAATTTTACACCTAATTATAGTGATTTAATGTTTGTCCAGTCGAATGAGATTTACAGTTGAAATTACGGTTCGCAACAAGGATAAATTAAGGAGAACACATTCAAAATGTTTGACGAAAAAATGCTTTTTAATAATAAAAAGAACTTCCAACAGAAATACAAGAGCAGACATCCTCACACAATATTCGCAAAAGCACAAGGGCAAAAATCACAAAACATAAAAATAAAAGTAAAGATACAGCCTTAGGATGGGGGCGCAGAATCAAGAAGCTGACGGAGCCACTGGATCTCGTCTTCGTGTTCCAACAGCCGAACACGGAACCGGTCCGACACCTCCACTGCGATGTCCCAGTCAACATGCAGCTCCGCGTTCTCCCTCTTCAAGTCAGCGATGACTTTTTCAAGGCGTTGTCGTTCACTACGGAATTGTGATTTCTTCTCAGCCAGTTTCCTTGTACGTTCTTGCAGCTGAGTCTGCAATTCGGAGATTTCTTCCTTCAGACGACCTTTCTTGTGAATCAATCGGATATGCTCCTCAGTGGAAAAGACGGTGGGAGATGACGAAGACGCCATGATGCAAGGAAAATAAGTTGGGGAGGGGCATCATTATATAGGAAAAGAAAAGGCGGGAACTCACTTTGACTTGGCGCGCAGAGGGCTTGGAAAAGGCGGGAAACTAAATTAGAGTTTGGCGCGCAAAACCCTAAAATTTTCCAGACCTGATTGTCAGTTTCAGCCAGGATTGGCTAAGGGCGGATGCCCATGATTTTACCTGATCTGATTGTCAGTTTCAGCCAGGATTGGCTAAGGGCGGCTGCCCATGATTTTGCCTGACCTGATTGTCAGTTTCAGCCAGGATTGGCTAAAGGCGGCTGCCCATGATTTTGCCTGACCTGATTGTCAGTTTCAGCCAGGATTGGCTAAGGGCGGCTGCCCATGATTTTGCCTGACCTGATTGTCAGTTTCAGCCAGGATTGGCTAAGGACGGCTGTCCTGAAATTTGCCTGACCTGATTGTCAGTTTCAGCCAGGATTGGCTAAAGGCGGCTGCCCATGATTTTTGCCTGACCTGA
>BMAC01001255.1:176341-223895 GCA_014905375.1 Phtheirospermum japonicum
AAAACAAAGCATGTATGCGAGTATATATTGAAATTAAAGGCACGTGAGAGGAATCAAAAAGTACTAGGGTTTCCGGATATTAAGGAAACCCTAGAAAGCTCAAGAATCGCAACACGACAAAAGCATTAATGGTCATTAAACAGGAATATAGTCGAGTACAAATTAAAATATACAAGGAAAACAAATAACAAACAGACCAGCCACACAGGCTATAACATACAGGTCTGTTCGATAACACTAAAACTGATACAGACAAGGCAGGCAGATCTTCATGACTGCTCCGGGGTCTGGGATCCCTCGGCAAAGCTCTTCTCGAATTGGGTGGAGTCTTGCAAATCTCCCAGGTCATCGAAGGTTGGAGAATTAGTGGCAACCATCGCCAACGATTGATCGGGGGGAGGAGAAGAGGTCGAGCTGGAAGAGCAAAAAGCCTGGCGGATATGATCAGCAAAAGACAGATCATCTAGCATGTGCAACCGGTCACCTTCAGCTGCATGCGAGAAGGAAGTAGGCTCGGATGCGCCCTGGACAGGTGCTTCTCGGTCGAAGGGCAAAGAAGGATTCTATGATATCCATTTGGCATGAGCATCCACGCCGAGGAGATAATAAGCCTCAGCCTCAGGCACCAAGAGCCGGTACAGATCCATCGACTCCAGAAAGGCCTGGCGCGTGGTCGCTCGGGTTAGTTGGATCAGGCGAAGACCTTCGTCCGAATTTAAAAATCCAAGCCTCCCTTTCGCTTCGCCCTCTGTGTGACCCCTCGCTTCCCCGTCAGCTTCCCCCTCAGCTCTGGCAGCTTGCACCTTCTCCCGGAGCTCTTTTGCCTCATGCTCCAAGATGACTATCTGAGCATGCTTTTTTGCGTCGGACTCCCGCCAAGCTAACAGTTCTGCCTTACTCCCTACCAGTTCTGCCTTGAGCAGCTCCAGATCAGCATTAAGGCCATGGTTTTTTGCCAGTAATTCTTGCTTCTGTTTTTTCAGATCCTCAATCTCCCTCTTCAGGTCCGCCTGGAGTAAAGATCCCCGAGCCCGGGCTAGGAGAGTAGCCCTGAGCACCACCGCCTATAAAGAGAAAATTGACAAAGGAATAAGTGAAAGTCCCAACAAAGACTGGAATCACAACCAGCATTATATGCCTTACCTGCGCCTCTGCTTGACAATATGAATCCAACAGAGCAGGATCGGACAGTTTCTCCGTCTCACGACGATCAGCTGTCGGAGCAAGCCCCATCATGTACTGCCTGGCCACCTCGCCAGTACAATTCATCACCGACCTGTTGAAGAAGGTCTGGTTGGGGTAGGGAGGAACTTGTGGAGTCCCCCCGGGGGTGTTTCGGGCCTTTCCTCCCTCCTCCTCTTCCTAGGTTGGAGTTGCCCCTCCTCGGGGTCAACTAGGGGTTGGACCTCCTGAGTAAGGGCTGCTGATTTGGGAAGAGCCCTCTCCCCTTTCCCCACACTCCTCTTTGTCACCTCTGGTGTAGCAATTCTAAGGGGAATTACTGAGGCCTGCTCTGGAAGGCTGTGCTCTCGAGGTCGGCCGAAAGGAGCCGCTGCCAGGGTCACCTCTTCCGGAGTAGAGGAAGTCCTGGTGGGCTCGCCCAAAGGGCTTTTCTGAGTTTTCCCCGCTGCCTTCTTCACCTTCGCCTCTAGCAGTGCTTGCATCATGGTTACTGGAAAAAAGAAGAAGAGAGGGAGATAAGAAAAAGAGGGTAACATCAGAGGGATGATATGAACCATAATTGAACATATACCGATATGGGACGGCAGAGGTCCATTTTCTCGTTGGGAGTTGAAGAAGTTTAGGATCGTGGGCTTGAGAAGCTTTGATAGTTCAAAAGGGGTCTGGTTCAAAACGGCGATTTTCTCACTCAGATGGGGTGATCTGTCACTTCGGGGTATGCGGACCTGGGGATGAAGGTAACTAATGGGCTCAATGGGAAAGCCCCAGTCCTCTGAGCTCTGGACAAAGAAGAACTTCTTCTTCCAGCTCTTATGGGAAGAGGGAAGGCCAGTTAAAAAGTGAACATCCGCTCGTCCGGAGAGATAGAAAAAACCCGAGGAACTTTTCGCCTGGAACAGGGAAAAGAAGAGCTGAGCTGTGGGTACAATGCAGGCATACTGGGCCGCAAGGTGAAATCCGGCCATGACGCGAAAAGCGTTTGGTAGAAATTGTTGGACCGGGATATGGTACAACCGGGACACGGCCAATATGAAGGGGTGAACCGGCAGGCTCATCCCTGCATGGAATTGGTCCACATAAAAGGTCAGGTAGCTGGCGGGGGGCGCTGAGGCCCTCTCGTCAGGCGCTGGGCTGGTGAAAGAAAACCGGTCGGAGATGGGAAAGGTGGCACGAATATCCCTAAGAGTGTTAGTGCTGACTATGGAGGGTACATTATCGAGGAAATGAGGCACTTGAGCCATTATAGGTCTCTCCACCGGGACCATCGGCAAAGACTCGGATGAAGATATGTTTACGGAGGAGGTGGAAATCGCCGGGGAGCTAGAGGGAGTTTCCCCAGAAGAATCGGCAGAAGAAGTTGACATAATTGAAAAACTGAGGAAAGGTAAAAGGAGTACCTGGTTGAAGATACCTACAGGGAGTCGGGTGGAGTAGAAATCGCAGAAATCGTCGTGAACGGCTGAAAGACTAAGAGAGGAAATTTGGGAAAATATGAAAAAGACTTGAGAAGAAATAATGAAAGGGATTCGAAAATTTGAGAGATGGATTTGAAAAGTAAAGTAGAAAAAAAAAAGAAGTTTGGAGGGACAAAAGGAAGTTGATAATTTTTGAAAACGAAAATCAAGGAAAAGCGGGATTTGATGGGATCCTCGCATTTAATGCGGACAGAGGAACAGTACCYTAGGCAGTGAGCTGGAACGCTAACCGTCTTGAAATATGACGCGTGCCGCTGACCAATCRTATACAGTACTTGGAAAGATGTGTGGTTATGGTAACCRTTTGGGGATATGAACCGACACCACTAATGCCAATAATTAGGGCTGTTTGGCAGGCGGATATCTYGGGATTCYCYAGTACGAGAAGTCACAAAAAACAAAAGGGCCACATTTATTTCGAAGGAGCCTAGGGGTATTACCGATCTACCCCAACTGTTTGGGGGGAGGAGTTGATAGGGCAACATATACACCAGACCTGGTTTGGGGTAGCTCTGACTCAGAGTAGTTAGATAAATTAAGGGAGGGCTAGAACAGCTCTGTCTTAGAGAAAGATCTAAATAACCTTCCTAACGACATCAGGAATGTTAGGAAGGGGTGGCTATCGCCTGTGGTCCCTCCTGAACTTAGCYATCTTGAAGWGATCACTGAAAACTYGAAGATTATGCCRATCTRAAGGTTYGGGGACTAACATCTAGCCTGGAACATAAAAGGCAAGAAGAGCTGGATAACGACAGGTCTGGTTCCTTGAATTCTGCTRGAATCCCAGAGCTGAGATAATTCGGAATGAAGGAAGACCTGGAACAGGGAAGACCTGTCTCTCAGACTCTCCAGGGAGAGACAAGTAGGACCACCTGTCAGAATTTGTTGCACAACGGCCCGAGATTCGCGGCATGTGCTCCTAAGATCCCGGCTGGGGTCCCCACTAGGAAAAGCTATAAATACCTCAGCCCCAAGGCTGAGAGAGGTATGTCATCCTTTTAAGCTTTCTTGCATTCTTTCTGGAAAATACCTCAAACGCTTACTGACTTAAGCATCGGAGAGGTTTCCACCGGAAAATCACCGGTGGTCCTTTCTAATCTGTTTTTGTGGTGTAGGTTCGGGAAGCTCTTGGGCCTTCAAGTGTTATTCAAGTAGCTCACTTTTTTGGCTGAAACATAACCTAACAAATTTTTTTCGTCAATTGGTTTCAGTCCGACAGTCTGGGCATATCAGCATGATAGCCAAAGCGTGAAATAGTTCTTGATTATCAGGTATGATGGGTAATTTGTAAGTAATTAGGTGAATCGGAAGGTTAGGTTTCCAAATTTGAGTTTACTGTATTTCGAAAATGCAGAAAAAGAACAATAAAAAAAATTGGGCTTTACCGTCCTCGGCATTAATCGCTGTGGCCATCTTTGGAGCATACAGTGTGAATTGTAAATTGAATGATCGGGATGGATCAGTAAGATCAGGAATTGATGAATTGTGTGTTCTGTTGTCGATCGAATCCTATTTTAGATTTCAATTGTGCTTGATGTATTCTGATTGAGACATTACAAATATACTACGGACAGGTTGTGCATGAAAATGAGCAACTCTAGTTCGTTTTTGTCAACTGAACCAATTTTTCAGATGTTGGACCTGTAATAGGGTTGTGTTTTCGGTTGTTCATGGAGTCGTGTATATCATTTCAAAGCTTCTTGAAATGTTATGGCTTAGACACTATGTTTGGTTTTCCAACTAAATGAGTACCTCTAGTACGTCGTCGTTCTCTTGCCAGCGGAATCAGTCGTTCAGATGTTGGACTTGTAATAGGGAACTCCCAAGGGAATGTTACTGTGAACTTCCCACGCGGGTGTTGACCTCGAAAACGTTGAAGAATCCTGATCGGCGATTCTTGTCCTGTCCTAATCGAGGGGTAAAGCAACACGATAACTCATTTTCAGAATCTCGTCATTAGCTTTATTCAATTGTCTTTTGTCGGTGTTCGATTTCCTAAAATTCACTTATCATTTTATTCTGCTTGTCCTGTAGGATAAAAAGTGTACAGTTTTTCATGTGGGTAGATCACCACTCGACGGATCAACTAAATGTAATGATTGACCAATTGCGTTAAGAACTCACTAATGTTAGGAAGGAAGCAGTACTACACAAGAAACGGGCCCAGAAATTTTATGTGTCTAGTCGATTCGCATGGTTCATTTGTACAGTTCTGGTCTTGCACTTGTTTTTCAGGTGAATTTGAAACGAAACTGTATGCTCTGGTCATTTTAAGCTGGTCCTGGTAGTTAGCCACTATGCGTTTGAATTAGGCATTAGGAGTGACGTAATAGTATGGGTTTTGGAACTAAATAGTTCGGTTTGGTGGTGGATTCCCGCTATATTTTGTCGTGCAACAATAATTTCCAAAAGGGGGTGCTGCTGGATGCAATTTGTAGACAATTTATTTCCCGTGTCCATATGTGAATGTTGTGTAGTGTGGTGTTGGAATATATGTAGTCTTTTGTAATTACTTTTGCAGCTTTTTTGAGGCAACTTTTTTGACTAAGTAACTCTGAAGACATTTTTGCCCATAACCTCACGCATATATTCCCTGCTGCCACATCTTAGTTTTTCTTATTCCAAATGAGTACTTGTAAGCTTGACTTGAACATCCTACACTTACACAGGCACTTTATATCTTTTTTCTTATTACAAATGATCAATTGTGAGAAAGACTTGGGCGACCTACTGTCAGAAACCCACTAGCCCTTGGTTCTTTATATAAATGTGGTTTGGATCCCCTGTTTTAACTACAAAGTCCAAATACATACTATCCAAAAATGACCAATTCTAAGAAATCGGGCCAGGGGAGCTCAAATCGGCCACTTTTGTATCCAACCAAACAAGAAGATTTTCTTTATACGTCCTCTTGGACTCCACCAATCGATAAAGCCTTCATCGACATCCTTATTGAAGCACGGGATGCGGGTTTATTGAAACCCAATAAGAACTCGCCCAATGCCGTACGGTATGCGAATGATAAACTAAATAATATCCTTGGACGGGGCTTCACGTATGACGAGTGCGGCGAGAAGCTAGATGTGCTTCGTACCCGCTTCGCGTGTTCCATTGGGTGCTCCAAAAGCATGGAGTTCGCCATGATACGTGCTACAACATGATGAGTGCACCGACGCATGTATGAGTTGATTTGATTGAGGTAATGTACTCCAAGCACCCCTTGTATATTATATTGCAATCATGTGATCTACCATATATCCTGCCATCATGAACTGTTATTGTGTGCATTATGCTTATTCATTATCATTTTGGGTGAAAGAAAGAGGCATTTGCTCAGGCGTACGTCCTGTATGGGGACCCGGAGTGGGACAAGCTCCAGATTTTGTTCAGTGGGATGTACGATGTTTTGGAGGCACCAACTTTGAAGAAAACACTTCATGTAGGATCGAAAACGGTTGACGTGATTGTGCTGGATGACTTGGATAGCAACTCCGATGAACCAGATTTCATTCCTGACGATGAAGAACAGGGCACCAGTGAGCACCTGTCGGAGAATTCAGTGAACTAAGCTGTTGTTTCACTTGGGAGTTCTAACAGTTCTCGGGTTTCTGGGACTCGTACTCCTACCAAGTTGACACGTGTTTACCGGGCCACCACGTCCTCATCCTGTAAAGAATCGAACACTGGATAATCATCTAACGTTTATTGCATGGTCATCAACAGTAAAGCATTCCATGAATTTCATTATTGTGTAATGGCTAGTGTTTATCTAGACTCGATCGAAGTGTTGTTCTATTTTTCAAAATTTCACGTACGTTTAAGTTTATCACGATTATGATGCCTGGTTAATAACTTTATAAATTGTCTCCGTGCATTAGTGATCTTTCCTAAAACCGCTCTTACAGTAATGGTAATGTCAAAGCTAACCACGAAATGTAAGTGCAAGTTATACGACTACATAAACCAGTCCATGTTCTCCGAAACATATATTACATCAAAATCTTCGGAAACAACTTACAACAACTACGACAATTAAGACCTCCAAACCATAATGTCCAGACACCAAATACTAAAAATACATAACACAGCATATGGTAACAGACAAATGCTACCAAGACAGTATGAAAGCAAACCACCACACACGCAGAACAGAAGGTGAAAAGGCACCCGAATTAGAAAACAACATACTACTACGATTAAAAACTAAGTTTAGGGACTTGTAAACCACTAGCACTTCGTAATGATGGATTGCTCTTGCCCACCGTCACTGTCATCGTCAGACGAGTCGGTCCATCCACGGGCGCGTATCCACCTCCAAGAGTCGGTCCACATTCCGGGCTTTCGATGTCGAAATCCTCAATGTCCAGTAGGGACTCGTCAGATTCGTCCACATTTAACGGATTCGCGATGTTGGAACCGGGTGCATCCCCCGATGAGTCGCCGAAGTCGATCTCTATCGCGCATTTAGTGACGAAGATGTTTTTGCATTGGCGGTACAGAGGGAAACCATCGAGACGGAATACTCGGTCGATATCACTCTCCTTCAATTACAATACACAAAACAAAAAGGAACCATATTCAAAATATATCAAAATCAGTATTGGTTAACATTTTTGGCATACACGTATGACGTACACTTATTCTGACTCATCATAAACATTTTCCATTCTATTTCCAGGACATGTGGATGCATTTATGAATAATTTTCATTGAAGAAGATGATGCATTACACGTAGGGATATACCATATATATTTTTGGAGGTTCGTACGGATCGGGGTAATACCTGGCCATTGTGGGAAAAATAATTCGGGCTCACAGTCACACAACCAGACCTCAAGTCGAACCGCACGCCTGGCTGTTCAGTGAATCATTCAAACGCCTTGAAGTGAGTTCGGAGTAGGTGGATCTTGGACCTCACGACTTCTTCGGTGTACGTCTTTCCCATTGCATCGGATAATTCCTCCGCAAGCAACGCCCATATGCTGTTAACAACATCATGATCATGCACGCGGTGTAGTCTTGCACAAATCTCGAAAAAGATGCCATAGCATGCAACTTCATCATCTTTACACCACAGCGGGCCACGCCACATGCCGCGCACACGTTGATTTCTCGTTAGCACCATCTTGACAACCTTTAAACAAATCAAAAGGGTTAGTCTGAAGTATTACGCAAAGAATGTGATTAGTGTTTAAATTATACACAAATTAATACAAGAATAACTGAACATAAAAATAAATGGTTCACCTGAGGAGCTCAGAGTTGCAAATTTTAGCTTCAAGACAAGTTTTTAATGGACCTAACATTCAGGTCTTAAATGGCCAGCATTAACTTAAGGCAATAAATACTGTGGGAGTGGGTTGTTGATGAGCCACTTGATTTTACAAAAAAGGCATGTTTGAGACTTGTGCATTAAAGGCGGTTTCAAACCTTTCAACTGCCAACAATGGGTGTTAATGAGCATGACTATTCAAAACTGTGACTAATTTTTGTAGCATTCATCAAAAAGTTAATATGTAATGGAGGTAGGTAGTCATATGCATTGGGTTTTACCCATTGCTGAAGGACGCAACTTTCTGTATGGGAAACAGTACTATATTGAACACTGTTTCCGAATAGAGAAATACAAATTAACATCTTAACTAGAATTGCGCATGCTATTCACATTAGGAACACGAATTCATAGCGAGCGTTCGAATTGTCGTCACATGCATAAACACTACAAAAGTTACTGAAACTAACATGTCCAACGAAAATTTCGTTTACATTTCTTCTAGGGTTAAACACTAATACGAACTAAACCCAATTACGTAATCCTAGTACCCCGAGTTAAAGTCGACCCTCAAGCATCATCTTTACCATCACAGTCTTGTACTCGTCACTAATACTAAAGAACAGGTCCAGCTCCTCGTTGTTCTTGCACAGTAGCTTCGAAACCACCAATTTATTCTCGATGGTGAGGAAACTCATTTGGTTCAAAACGTCAAACATGGCCTTCCGCTGGTCTCGGGCCTCCTATTGGACTCCCATCCGACGTGCAAATTCTCCAATGTGGCCCTCAGTTTTAGCACAGAACATCTCCATCATGTTCAGGAACCGCATCTCCATTGCATCGACGACCTTACATTTTTTCGGAAGTCTGATTTTTGGCATGGAACTGCCTTCAGCTTGAACGTCCGAGTTGTCGTCGGTTTCGATTCCGGCATTGTCCTGATCCCTCCCTCCAAAGGCGTACTCATTCTTTCATCGTGATGTTGTTCCCCAGATGCGTTCGTCGGCGTATCTGCGAAGCCCTGTGCATTTTCTCCCGTTGCCCTATCCTTCCCAAAAATGTCGACCCAGTCCTTATAAAATGGCCACGTCTTGTACCTCAATGCTTTGGCACTCGGATCGAACTGCAAAATGAAATTTATTCCCGAGGGTTTAAAAAAGTCAATTAAAAATTCCACTTTAATTATAGGAGCGGACCTTCACGTGCTCAGCCCATATGTCATCGCTATCCACCGTGACCGTATGACTTGAGTCATTCCAACCGAACCCTGAACGACTCTGCATGAGGCTTAGTGAACCGTATTATTTTTTTCCATACGTGCATTTTTGAGGTGATATGTGGATCGGCCTTGATGTCCGTACTAGGGAAATGTTGCGCCATGTGCTTCTCCAACATGAACGCATACCCCGCTTTGAAACCATTGTCCGCTTTCCATCCCCGTAGGACAAGATCTTTCAACCCCTGTACGAGCACCTTTTCCTCCTCTACAGTCCACGTTCTCCGGATAGGAAGGCCCGTTGACGGTTTCGCGAAACTTCCAGACGACTCCATTCCTGCACTTGGTTATCTAATATGTTCATAGCGTCCACTAATATTCAAAAATCCCATCAATTCAAAAAATTATAAAGCGCATGCACGTATTACTTGCCCGAAAGCGAAAAGAGAATAAGTCATATGAAGAGCAGAAGCGTTTCTTCTCTAAAATTGGATAACAAAATATGAATCACAGACCTTACCAATGGTAAGCTTAGAACCCAGTATGTCTTAGTACAACAAGAAAATTAACTCAGTGTAATTAAGAAAACCTATCAATCGAGCAGCGACTCAAGAGTGCGTTGAGTCAGTATACACATATGTGCTTGAGGTAATTCGAGTTTTTACGTTTGTATTTCGTGCCTAGTTGGTTGAAGCACTCGAAACAATAAGTCACTCATGAATAATACAACAACTGGAGAGTGGTACAAAAGAAAGACTAAATTTATATCACAGACGCTCTCTACTTTGAGTTACGTTGTACCCCTCCACTCCTCGTACATGGCCGCGGCGAACGTGTCACGCCAGTCTGTCCATTGTTGCGACGATTGTACTTGATCAATGAAATCGTCAAGAGTTGTATCCTCATTACTGTTGGCCGTGTCTGGTTCCTCGTCCACGCACTCGATCGGATCTACGGCCATGTTAGTGCGAATGAAATTATGAAGAAAGCAACACGCCATGATCATTTTGTTCTGGGTCGCAATGTGGTAAAATGATGGACTCCTTAGGACAGCCCATCGCTTCTTCAATATACCAAATGACCTCTCAATTGAATTTCAAGCCTTTCAATGATGCAAATTAAAGAGTTCTTTGAAGTTATGTGGTCCCTCAGCCCCACTACGCCACTCATTTAAATGATATCTAACACCCCTACATGGTGCAAGAAGTCCCGGACCATTCGTGTAACCACCGTCACACAAATAATATTGTCCTGTAATTATTCAGAATATCATTAACGATAGAATTTGAAGATTTAATTGTATGGACGCGTTAGTGTTTGGAAATCTTTGTAACTAGTTTTCAAAGTAACTAAGATGGTAATAGTTATTTTATTTACCATTGGGTATTTTCAAACAATTTCGCCTAGTGATTGCGTCCCGTAGCACGCGACTTTCTGCGGCCGATCCTTCCCATCCGGTGAGCAAGAATATGTAATTCATGTTTTGGTCACAGACGCCTAGGACATTTACGGACACATCGCCCTTCCGATTTCTATACCGAGGTTTCTCACTAAGTGGCACCTGAACTTGAACAAATGTCCCATCCAGTGCACCTAGGCAGCCCTACGCAAGTGGTGAGAAGAAAAAAAGAAAAAAAAGGTTATGGGTGATTTATGTTTTTGTTGGACTGCTTGTGTAGTTTTAAGTTCCCGGACAGGATTGATAAGTACCTTAAACCTTTTCCAGTTGATGTCGATGCAGCTCTCGTCGATCTCTTTTGGTGTAACGGCCAGTATCGAATGCAGCCTCAGAACCGCATCAAGAACAAGATGAAAGTGCTTACTAACAAACTGTCCGGACCTCGAAAAGGCATGCTTTACAACACGATTTTTTAGATGATGGGCTAAGACAGACAGAAACAAAGCGACTTGTTCGCTAACTAATATGTCACGTGAGGGTAGTAGACCACCCACACTCTCTAACAGGTAACACAATCTACCGAACGCATTCCTATCCATTCTAAGTGGCTCTCAAGCAACTGTATCATGAATTAATATATATCAAAATTGTCGTTTAAGTAATAAATCTCTTGTCAATAATCTCTGTCATGTCCAAATTTAATTTATCCATCTATCAGAGAAAAATGAACGAACCGATTTTGTAGGATTCCCAATAAACTCTTCAATTTCTTCCGAAAGCAGATGATTAATCATCTGTTTCTCACGGATCAATATTAAACTTTTAATATTTCATATTTTAATAGTATAGAATTTTTCATAATGTGTATTAACATCAAAATACTAAGTTAAACGTAATATACATATATAATATAAATGTAAGAAAAATTAAAATCAGTTCTAGTTTCGGTTTTTTGATTCGATACAGTTCTCGATATGGATATTAAAACATTTACATAATCATATCTTAAAGGGTTTCAGAACGGGTCAATTTGAGATAAATAAAAAAATTAATTAGTATTTTCGATTCAAAAACTTCTCGATTTGAATATTCATTCGGGCTCGATAATCTCCAAAACTCGTACACACCCTGATGCTTATCACTAATGCTTATGCTGCTAATTATTATTATTATTATTAGTCTGATTGCGTCACATTAACGCGAGGACGGATTGTAGAGGAGCAGTTGCATCACAATATGCTTTCTATTGAAAATTATTTCTACACGCGTGTTAATTAAAATTGTTTTAATATGAGAAAAGAAGTACAATGTTATAATTTTAATTTACTTATATAACGGTATTTTTGCCATATATTTATTCTATTATTTATTTAATGTTGGAATTAAGTAACGGTTGGTTGGATGGATATAGCCACACCCTATTATCCTCGACACATCACGGCACTTTTTTTTTCTCCACTAAACAAACACAATCTATCACAATTCGAGAAAGATTGAAGAAGGAACAATTTCTTGTCGCTCTTTTTTTTTTCTTTTCATTTCTTTTTTCCACCTTTTGTTAGTTATTTATCTTTCCTTTAGAAAAATGAAAGGGAAAAGGGACCCACTATTACACTATAGGTTCTCTCCTTAAGTACGTTTGATGTTTCTTATTAGTCGAGCGTTTTTGGGTTTAGCTTTTGTTTTACTCGAATATATTAATAATAGAAGAAATATTTTTGCTGCCTTTTGACTTTGACAATCTTGCAGTTGTATTTTTTGAATATTCTTCTTTTGATATCAGTATACCACATAACACGTTTTCCCACTGGATTTTGGTTTCTTCGTTGCATATATGAAGAAGAATAAAATTCTGGGAAATTCATCATCCTTTTTCATCTATTCTATTTCTCATAACTAAAGGTTGCTTTTTTGGCCAGGGGTTGCGAACCAGAAGATTCTTGATTTATGTATTGAAAAACTTTTGCTTCCAAGATTCTACTTTCGGATTGAAAGAATAAAAAGGTGCGTTTTTATTATCAATGTTTTGTATTGCTGTGCTTTATTGGATTTTTTTTTGTTCCTCGTCTGATCTTCAATGCCCTGTGTTTCCACCATCTCTGTTTATCGGGTCTATTTTCAGGTCAGCTATTATTAGTCCAATATATATATATATATATATATACACACACACATATTTCTTTTATATTTAGTTAAAATATGGGATGTGTCATTTATTATTCTGAATTTGAGAATACAATTTGAGTTGGATCAGTTCTTTTGAACTTCTGTTGCATATAAGGCGTGTAAGATAATATTTTTCGGTCTGTTGAATGCAATTATGTGTTTTATTGAATTAATGAAAGAATCATGATTGCTTGTTTAGTTGTTTGCCTTTTGGAAGCCTCGTTTATTTTTGCCCATTTTTATTTGGTTTCTTGAGGCAATGAGTTTATTGGCTTTCGGTTAACTGCATTAGGCATTTGTTTTTTATAAAGTGTTTTTGGGATGAATCTAGTTATCTTTGGATCCAAAATTCCAACTACCTTTTTAGCACAAATTGTTAAGTCAAGTTAATTAGACAAATTGAATTTTGAGTTCTAATGACCATATTGCTGGAGAAAATATGACTGCATAATCCATTAAAAAAAAGAAGAAGTTATTTTGTTTACACTACTTACTTCAGTAATGAATTAGCTGGAATAAAACTGGAACGATGTGCGATGTTTTCCTTAATATCAAGTCGATTAGTCGAAAAAAACACGTAAAAATCAAAGTTTCAGGATATGTAGTTTTTGTTGAGGAGATATTTAATATTTGCTTCAGGTGAAGGCTTTATTGGCAATTGACTGATTAAAGGTCGTATCATGGGTTGGCTTAGCAAAATCTTCAAAGGCTCGAACCATAAAATTGATGGGCAATATGATTGTAGATATGGAACCGATACGGTGGAAAATCATCCTTCTACTTCGTGGGTAAGTGTTTATTGCGTAAATTCAACTCTGTTTTTCAAAAACTGCATATGTAAATATTTTAAACATTTTTGATAAAATGTCCAGTTTCAGATCATTTAATCGGCAGATTTCAGAAATGAAAGAATGGATTTTTTTTTTCATTAATTAATGTCAAATATAGAACATATATGCTAAGGCTAGGAACAATCAATTGCCAAATTTCATGGTATTCTTATTGAAGTCTCTATTTAGTTTATTGGATTATTATTTGTGCCCTTGGTATCATAGTATGCATTTTTCACGACTATGTTTATTTAATCTTTTTACAAAAAGCTTATGCCTGTGCATACGTTGGTTTAGAATTCGTGGTCAGAAACTGAAGATATAGACCGTGCTATTGCATTATCTCTTTCAGAAGAAGATCGGAAAGGAAAAGCCTTGACCGGTAAGTAGTATATGTTTATCTGCAGGTGTAATTATCTGTAGGGTTGGAACGATGTATAATATTGAAAAATGGATGCCTTTTACATAATAAAATATTGTGGAAAATTGGATCCAGACCATTATGCTCGTTTTCCTTAATCAATTCCAATTGTGTATTAGTCCCTTTAAATAATTTCTGGTTAAGTTGGAGCTCGGGGTATCCCTTTATTTAGATGCTTTTTTTCTTTACATCTATTGAGATAGTTATAAAATTATGCCCTTGAGGTTCATCCTAATTACAAAAAGGCCCAATTATCTTTCAAAAATTAGAAATATACCCTTGACATGTTTCTATTTCACAAATCACACTCTATCGAGGGGGTCGTTTGTGAATGAAAAATAAAATAAAATACAAACCTCAATTGGGTAATTTGTAATGCTTCAGTGGCATACTGTAATTTTAAAAGAAAAATATATTTCTTTTAGTAATAAGAGGGGTAGTTTTTGTAATTATCACTAGATTTATGATATCAGTAAAAACGATGTTCTTATAGCAAAATAGTCTTGATTTTAAGCAATGTCTTTTTATTTATATACTAGATACTTTCTTCTCTATTTGTAGATTCTGTTAATTTCATATCTTATACATAATAACAGTTTGCTAAAGCGATGTGTTTAATGTGGTGTAGATAGGGAGCCACAATTGAAAGATGATGAATTGCTTGCTAGGGCTCTTCAGGAAAGCTTGAATGCCGATTCTCGACCAGACTCGTGGAGTAGAAATGGCAATGGAAATGGATACGGATATGGATACGGATATGATAACCCTTACCAACCTATACCTTTCCCCTATTCTACTGGCTCCAGGTACTAAAGAATCTTGAGAATTATTTCACTACGAGATCCAAATTTTGTTTATATTATTCGGATTAATTCCAAAATCTACCCCTAAGGTTTAGCCTAATTACGTAACAAAACCCTCGACATTTGTTTCTGTTTTACAATTTCTTGCTTCCGAAAGATGGTATTTGTAGTTTTTTTGTAATTAGGCTACACTACTTTTAAGGGGTTATTTGTAATTTTGAAAGATATTTGGGGGTTTTCTATAAATAGGTTAAACTTCACGGGTAGTTTTATTGATTATTTTCATAATAATTTATTTTTGGTATTGCTGTGATAGGATTTGTGCAGCTTGTAATACGGAAATTGGGCATGGGAGATTTTTGAGTTGTATGAATGCTGTTTGGCACCCAGAATGTTTTAGATGCAAAGGATGTAACCAACCGATATCTGATTATGAGGTACACAAATTCTAAATCGTCTTTCTACATATGCTAGTGTTTTCTTTTTTCTTTTTTTGTAACTATATTCATGTTTTATGCTTAGTGTTAATTGAAAAATGTTTTTTCTTTCCGGGTGAAAATAAAGCTTCATAATATCATTCATTTGTTAGGATCTAAAGTTTTGTTCATATATGGAGAAAAAACAATTTTTATAGGTTACTCCAGCAGTTCTATTAATTACATTATCAAAATAATGATATTTTCAAGTCATATTTTATACAAACCTAAGTGGTTTCACAGATTAAATTAAATATAAATTTTTTTGGGAAATTACATAATCAAATTTGGTGTCTCTGTAATGCAGTTTTCCGTGTCTGGGAGCTACCCATATCATAAAACTTGCTACAAGGAGTCTCATTATCCGAAATGCGATATCTGCAGACACTTAGTAAGTACTCCGATGACATGGACTATTAAATTCATCTTGTCTGAAATTCCTTTAGCAAAATATCTTCTTGTCTTCACGATTCATTACAAGATAGATTTTGATCATCAACTATGAGATATCCACCAATCCACATGTGGATATACCTTACTCAATGCTCATGCATTTTGAAGCTTCTGGAGAAAAGATGTTATATTTTCCACCAATTCTAATTCGAAATTGAAACATTTGGAACAAGAAGAGTGGCGCAATATAACATGAATGGGTATCATGATAATTAAGGAAGAATAAAATTTAGAATCTTCTTTCATCTTAACAATTGAAATCATAGTCGAGATTCAACGATTACATGTCCTTTGATTCAATTTTCTGTTTCCTTTCTTATTGGGAATAATAATGTTTTTTTGTCCTTATAAGAAGGTAATAAAATTTGAGAGTGTAATTGGATATGAGATAAAATGTAATGATATAGGTGATGATTTATAAATATTGGAAAGATGAGAATGAGTTAGTGTAGTTCGTAAGATGATAATATAAAAGATAATTGTATTTATTTATTTATTTTTAATTATTAAAAATCTTTGATAGGCAAATAGAGCATTAATTTTCTGTTTCCTTTTCAACCACAGATTCCAACAAATGCAGCTGGTCTTATTGAATATCGAGCACACCCTTTTTGGTCCCAGAAATACTGTCCCAGACACGAGCACGATGGAACTACTCGATGCTGTAGTTGCGAGAGAATGGAGGTATATTCTAATTTAAAAGACATGATATATCTCCATAAATCCTCTAAAAATAAATAAATAAATGGCTAGTTGCTATTTCATTCTTTTAGTGTTTTGATTGTTGTAGTCATGGGATTCAAGATTTGCTGCACTGAATGATGGTCGAAAGCTCTGCTTGGAGTGCTTGGACTCGGCAATTATGGATACCAACGAGTGCCAGCCCCTTTTTATTGAAATACAAGAGTTCTTCAAAGGATTGAATATGAAAGTAACACAAAATGTCCCGTTGCTCTTGGTTGAAAAGCAGGCGCTCAATGTAGCCATGGGCGGCGAGAAGCATGTAAGAAATGTTTCTAGTTGAAGAAAGGAAATCATGAATTTTTGGGATATATACAATTATTACCCAGAGGTTCAGTCTAAAAATAAAAAAATAAAAAAAATAAAAAAAATAAAAAATTACACGTTGAAGGGGTAATTGTGATATTGGAATATAACTGGATTTTTTATTTGTAATTTCGCTAAATATCAGATGTACTTTCGTAATTATCCCTAGATTTTTTACGAGCTCTTCGCTGGTTCACGTTTGTTGTAGTTTTCCTATTACGAAGGGATTATGAAGGTTTATACGCAAGAGGGATACATTAATTTTTATTTTATTTTATTTTACAACCAGGGGCATCATCACATGCCTGAGACTCGAGGTCTTTGTCTCTCAGAGGAACAAACAGTCAGCACTGTAAGAGCTTCTGCTATCATTGATTTATTTTAATAATACTCCCTCCGTTTTAAAATAAGTGTCGTTTAGAGATTCATTTTTGTTACAAATTAAGTGTCGTTTTAGAACTTTTTGCCATTTTATTCCAGTTTTATCCTCGCTTATTTTAAAAAATATAAACAAGTTTATGGTAATAGAATAGAATAACTAAAAGGAAAGAAGTGAAAGAATTAAATGAGAATATTATTAATTGATTGAGGGTGTGTTGGTCAAATATTATGTTCCTTAATTTTGAACAAAAATTCTAAAACGACACTTATTAAGAAACGGAGGGAGTAATAATTATTAGTATTTTAAATATATTATTTAGTCTTTCTTCTCGAGGAAGTTACAATATTGATATTGGGCTATTTGGATGGGCAGATATTAAGGCGAGCGAGGATAGGAGCTGGAAATCGAGTTAGAACCGAGCCTTATAAATTAACACGGCATTGTGAAGTAACAGCAATCCTCATTTTATATGGTCTTCCGAGGTATTTTCTCCATATATTTGTTATCCCGGGCTTATCAAAAAGTCTGCTTTTTTTTTTTTTTTTTTTTTCCCGCCTGAACTTCATTATTTAAATTTTAATCGTTGAATGCGTGCAGGTTACTGACCGGGACAATATTGGCTCATGAGATGATGCATGCTTGGTTGCGGCTCAATGGTATTTTTCCATCAGACTAAACATCAGGGTTATTTTTGTAATTAACACTTGTTAGTTTGCTGATAGTTATATTTCACCATTTTGTGAGAAAGGTTTTCGAAATCTCAGACAAGAAGTTGAAGAAGGCATATGCCAAGTCATCGCCAGTATGTGGTTGGAATCTCAAATTCTATCCATGTCCGATAGCAACAGCGCGTCCACCTCATCATCATCGTTGTCATCAAAGAAATCAGAAAGATCGCCATTTGAGAAGAAACTTAGCAAGTTTTTCAAACATCAGATCGCAACGGACACATCTCCAGTGTATGGAAATGGTTTTAGAGCTGGTCATCAGGCCATGCTCAAGTTCGGGTTACAGAGGACCCTGGATCACATGCGAAAGACCGGAAATTTTCCTCACTAAATTTGGTTCATTTTCTTTTCTTTTTTAATTTTGTTTTTCTTCTTGTTATTGTTTATTGTTTAGGTTGGCCCTTTTCATTTATAAGGCCACTCTATACGTGTGAGCATAGAAGGTGTTACAGGATAGGTTTCATTTAGGGAATTATTTTTGGACTTTGTATAGTTCATTCAAGTCCTTGTGTGAGGTTTTACAAATAATAATAATAATAATAATAATAATAACATTCATATTTGTAAATTTCCTTTAAATGGACAATGTGCTCAGTTCAATTATTTTAACAGGTAGAATTTAGTCATATAGGTATTTTTCTGTTGTTTGCTAAGTTAAGAAGAATAAATGTAGTCTATAGACAAAAAAGGGGAAAATCTATATGCGTAGTTAATAGTATGAGGCTATTGTTTGGTTTCTCACGATATGAATTTTCTTTCCTGAATAGACAATTTTTTGGCGTAGATCAACTTGGCATTGTGTACTTTTTAACTGTCTTAGAAAAAATTAAATATTAGCTGGATATTGTTGATTTTTCAATTATATTGCTCAAAACGTTAATTTAAATATTTTTATAACTCCTTAATTAATACGATTTGACCCTACAAATAAGCACTGCTATCAAATTCTACTCTTCTTACGACGGACTTTTCCAAATAGTGGGACAGGGCAGAGTGGCGGATGTGGGTTTAAAAGTTTTTGGGCCGAAATTTGATCAGAGGTTGATGAGTAGGCTGTGGGTTCCGTGACTCGCCGCTGTCTGGTATAATCGGATTTTTCTTCTTTTTAATTTCAGAATTATGGCGCATATACTTCTTTGATTTGCTAAGATTATGTACACGGTGAAAATGCATGCCAAATTCTGATCATTTTGGGGTTTTTATTTCTTCATGTCTTTGAAATTGCATTTTAAAACTCTTACAAATTTGGGATTTTATTCTTGTCTTTAGAAAATTAATTTTTGGGACCGGATATACGCACCTTAAAATCTTATTAGTTAATTCAAAAATATTTTGGACAAAAATAATCATTAATGGAAGTATTTGGTGGGGTAAAGTTTCTACCTTTTTTCTTGTCAAAATTGTTTAATATCTTATCACGGTACTCTTTTTGTAATGTGGGTCTTTGATATTCCCAATAATTTCTATATCGAACTCTTGTTCATAAGTTAGAACATAACGTTGTTCTTTAGTTAGAACATTAACGTGTTTCCCTAACTCAGCACTAGAGTTCCCATTAGAATCAAAGTCATCATGCTGAAGTGGAGCATTATCAGAAGAAAATTTTAGTTCAGAGTCACATTTACAATTAGGCTTAGAAGAATCAATAAATAAGTTCGAATTTTTTTTTATAGTTTCTATTAACTCATTTATTTTATTTTTTAATTTACAATATTTAGTAGTATGACCAGTCTGATGACATTTGAAGTAATTAGTACTCTCACTATGTCTTATTTTGTAAATTTCTATTTTTTGACTATTTTTGTACTTGAGTTTTGTAATGATTATATCTAGAATTTGGAAATTTTCTTGTATAGTGCCTACTCCTTTTCTTATTATTATTTATGTGGGTTCTTTTATCAGTTTTACAACAATCACCTAGACATTTTGTAGAAGGTTTATTAGGATCTATATTAAATTGTTGACAAAAAGTGTCTAATTCAAGCTTAGTTTTCTTTAGTTCTAATTTAAGATGTTTTTGAAGTTTCAAATTCTGATACCAGAGACGACCTAAAGGACCAACGGGGAAGGAAGGACGCTAAGACGAGAACTAAGATAGATCAAGTTGATAAAGTAAATATCAAATTAAAAATACAAAGTTAAGAAATAAGAATGTTAGATAAGTAATAGGGCTTAAGCCACCATATAAGCAAGAAATATAAAGTGCATAAATTAAAAAATTATGGGGTATAAACCACCATATAAAAATTAAATTACAAAAATTAAATAAGTTATGGGGTTCATAAACCACCAAATAAAAATTAAGTTGCAAGAATTTAAATAAGTTATGGGGTTCTTAAACCAACATATAAAAAATAAATTGCGAGAAATTAAAAGTATGAGGTAGAGCCAGCCATATGAATAAGATATTAAATTGTGGAAATTTAAAGTGCAGATTTTAAATTAGTATAGGTGGTAGAACGGACCATCTGTTAGTATATATATATATACATGCTATTAAGCCTACTATATAATTATAAGAGTGGAATTTAAATAGTATGGAGCATTTAAGCCAACCATATGAAATAGAATTTAAATACTTTTAATCATATATATATCGGCTTAGCTAACGGCGGTAGTCCGCAAGAGGTCAAGCAATATATATACATAATTATGGGGTATAATATCACATAAACAAAATTAATTATGGAATTTAAAGAGTATAACGGTACAAAATGAACCTGAAACAAACCTTTATTTATGTAAAATTTATTTTACAAGCAATCTTCACTCCTTAGGAATTTTAGTGAAGAAATTTTGAACTAAACTGTCATCTACTTAGAACTTGAGATGAGACGTATCTATTTTTTGATGTTTGGAATTGTTGGAATTCAGATTTCCATTATGGAAACCTTTGTGGAGTTTGAGTGAAAGGTGATATGAAAGGATATTTTCAAAGTAGGGAGAATTTGAGTGAGGGAGAGAAAAGTTGAGAGGATTTAATTCTCTCTCTTTTTTTCTAATAGGTGTTGTCTGTTGTGAGGATTTCAAAGGCTGTGTAGGTTGTTTGTTAGGGTGGTGTATATATAAATAGATATGGGGTTATATTGGGTATTTTTCGAAAAGAAGTGAAGGGCTGTTTTGGTCATTTTTTTTTTAAACTATACTATTACATTACGTATTGAACATAATAATGCAACAACTATAAAATTATTATTCTATAATCTCGAGATCTTCATCTCTATGTTCTTCTAATTTCCACCAGGATTGTGGAAATTCTTCTTTAAGTCTTTTTGATAGTGTATATCTTCTAAGCTTCTTTTACTTCTCCAGATGGACCCTTCTGCTTCTTTTTCTTCATTTCTCCAAAGTGGGTCATATCTTTCTATGAATTGTTAGTCCATGTCTTCATCTCCTCTAGATTTCACCCATCCTATTTTGTTATTATTCATTGTGTATGCATCTATTGGGATAAAGAATGAATTTTCTTTCTTTTCGACATTAGTATCTTCTACATAATTCTTATATATTTTGTTTTGGTAGATAAGACGATTATCTCATTGGGTATATTCAAGAACCTCTGTTTCATAAAAGATTATTAGCAAGAGTTTCTTTTCTCCAAAGTTTTATTTGGTCACCGCGCCAGGCTCCACAATTTACTTTGTAATTGAATTCGCGTGGTTTGAAATTGTGAAATAATCTACTTTCATGTATTCAAGGAACATGATATGCATGGCTGGTTCAAGACTGTGCCATACCCATTCTAGAGACATGATTACCCAGACTTGGTGAGGGAAGACTTGACTTTGATACATGGATCAATATTTTCTGATGATGAGTTTTAGTTTTTTTCCTAGGCAGCTTTCTTCTAGTATTTCCTCATTCATTCTGAAGAGGATATTATCAACCCAAAATAAAAAATGTTTGGTTGCAAGCTGTTCTCCTTTGAATGGTATCCCTTATGGGTAACATTTCAAAAATGTTACAAAATCTGTTGAACATTTGGGGATTTTATACAGGATAGTACAAGTACATCATTCTGTATATCTTCTTGGGCATTTTTGGTGACATGTTCTTTTTTTGTGATGACTCTAATCATAAGAGATTGCTAATCGATTAATAGTTAATTCTTCTTTGGCAATCTTATGGAGCACTTCATGAGTTTTTCTTTCTTGTTCTTCAAAGTTTCTCCTGGCCAAAAAGAGGACGTCTCTTCTTATTTCTTTTGGTAAGAATTTGAGTTGTTGACGTGGATAGAAGAGAATTCTTTCGGGATTAGTTTCAAAGTTTGGTGATAAGTTTTCAAGGTTGATGTTTTCTTCTTCCCTATTTCTCCTTGACCAAATATTAAGATCCTCAACTTCTTTTATAAGCATTTCGCATCTTATCTCGAGCTTTCTAGTCAAAAAATGGTTTTCAATATTTAACTTAAGTTTTTCTTGAGGAGATTGATCTTCGATCCTATCATCTGTATGAAAGGCTGGTTGTAGGTTTTGTGAGCAAATTCTAATACTTCATCTAACTCATAAAATCCTTGGAACTCTGAATTTGGGGTTTTGATTATCTTCCTAATATTTTGGGAGTTAAATATCCCTAGTTGTTTTCCTCTCAAAACAACAAAGTATTTGAATTTGATTTTTTTTAAATACCAACTTAACGCTTTTAAGCAGTTAGTTTTTTCATAATGAGTATTACTTTTGATTAAGTTATCAAGTAAAACTTTATGATCTTTTGTCAAATTATCACCATGATAGTAGCATTAGGATCCATAGCTCTTATAAATTATTTGAAGAGTTATGTCTCCCATTCTGTAATCTTGAGAATTCATCTGCATGTATAAAACGTTATTAGTAATATACAAAGAATTTTCGTTTTTAATTTGTAAGGAACGTTTTTTTGTAAAAAAAACCCTTTTTATAAAGATTATTTATCGTTTTTAAAACTGAGAATTTTATTAAATCAAGAATTTCATTCCTTGGATTAAGGAAATCCGAACATAAACTTTTATAGTTATTTTGCTTCTACTCATAAAAGGAGTTATTAAGTTCACAAAAGGTATTCTAAATATGACACTACGACTTATTCCTTTGATGAGAAAAAATGAAGATCTTGAGTAAATAATTTTGTTTACTACTGCAGAAAACCTTATAATAGTTCTTTTTGAAAATCTTTTATAATTTGATATTAAAGAATTTTTATCTAGTTTATAATTATTAGAAAAATCGACAGTAATTTTGATCAAATATCTTCTTGAAAATTTTTCTTTATGAGAAAATAAAAGGTTTACCGGGGTTTTATTTTTTGAAATATTTTGTGGGGTAAAATTTCTACTTTGTTTCATGTCAAAACTATTAAAATTCTTATCAAGGTATTCCTTTTGTAAATGTGGGTCTTTGATATCCACAATAATATCCATATGTTACTCTTGTTTTTTAGTCAAAACACTAAGTGTTTCCCTGACTTAGCACTAAAGTGCCCATTAGGATCAAGCAAGTCATCATGCTCATTATCAGAAGAAAGATTTGGTTCAGAGTCAGATTTACAATCAGGCTCAGAAGAATCAATAATAAGTTAGAAATTTTATTTATAGTTTGTTTATCTTATTGTAATTTATTTATTTTATTTTTTAATTTACAATAGTTAGCAGTATGACCAGTCTGATGACATTTGAAGCAATTAGTACTCCTTGTACCACTTTGTCTTATTTTGTAAATTTCTATTATTTGAATATTTTTCGTACTGGTGTTTTGTTTTCATCTTCTCTAGAACTTGAAGTTTTTCTTGTATAGTGCCTACTCCTTTAATTATTATTTCTATGGGTTCTTTTATCAGTTTTACAACAGTCACCTAGACATTCTGTAAAAGGTTATTAGGACTTATATTAAATTGTTGACAAAAAGTCATACTTCAAGCTTAGTTTTCTTTAGTTCCCATTTAAGATGTTTTTAAAATTCAAATTCTGACATATTTTAAATCCTTTATGTTTGGTAATACTAACTAATTGACCATAAGTAACATCATCTTAAGGTATTATTATTTGTTTTCCACAAATTTCTCTTATCTTGGTCCTAACCTTTTCTCCTAAGAGAGTTTGTAACCCTGCTAAAAAATTCTCTTTCCAAATAGGTTGGTTAGAGTCTTCCCTAAGCATTACTATGGTAAGAAAAGTATTTTTATAATTTTGTAAATTACTAAGTTTCCCACGTCTAATATTTGAAAGAACTTCAGCATTTTTATCTTTTAAATGAGAAGGGTCAACTATAAAATATAAAGAAATAGTTAGAATTAAAATGAACTGCATCTTGTTGCAGATTATCATTCTTATCTAATATTGGGAAATCATTTTCATTAGTTTTTATAGCATAAAGTATTTCTACCCATTGTTGGCCTGTGAGATAATAATCCCACCAACCTTTGAAATGGCCGGAAAACCCTGCTATAAGGGTTTCTGCTATCTTGTGTTCTACTTTGGGTTTTATAAGCATTTGCAGCCATTGTCATTTGTTGAAAAATACTTAGGATATCATATTCCGATTTACCATAAATATTCCAACTATATATAGCATTAAAACGAGACTGGGATAAAGGTTTATTTATGTTTAAATCTAGGTAAGGGATAATTTGGTGTTGTTCTTCCCAAACTATTTTATCAGTTTTATTAGTTGGTTTTGGGAACTTTCCCAACTGTTCACTTATCTCAGAATCTTGGCTTAAGATGTTTAATTTATTGGACGTGGAGATAGGAGTATCCGAGGCTGCTTGGTTACTAGAACTTCCATAAATCCTATTTTACTTATTTGATTTTAGACAACTTACATAAGTTCAATTCAGATGTTCACTTATCTCAGAATCTTGGCTTAAGATGTTTAATTTATTGGACGTGGTGATAGGAGTATCCGAGGATGCTTGGGTACTAGAACTGCCATAAATCCTATTTTACTTATTTGATTTTAGAAAGCTCACATAAGTTTAATTCTATTATCTGAAGAGATTAGATTATTTGTTTGATTATTTTCAATAGTTTCAGTTTTATTGCTTTGAATACTTTATTTGAAGTCAATTTTTTTGCATAATTCAATTTCTTCGCCTCTATCTTTAATGATAGATATTTTATGAAGAGGATATTCTATTGAGTTCTTAGGTGCATAATAAGTATCCAAACCAGTTAAAAATAATATATGGGTTTTAAACTCATAAATGAACTCAAACAACTCTTCGTGAATATTTTATTTAATCTCCTGGAAATGTTTAAAAAACCATATTCTTCTTTCTAAATTATAATCAACATAGAAACCATCATGTAATAATTTTCTATTGGCTTTAAATTCCTTTTCTAGAATGTTATATTTCCTGTAAACTTCCAGCTAATTCTTAGAGGGCTATGGAAGAAGAGTTAGAAGAAGTAGATCTACAGTAAAAGGAATTTTTTTCTAAAAATTTATGTTTTTGAAATGTAAATATTTGCTACAAACCTGAGATATGACTGCCTTACTCTCGAGGAGTTACAAAGACTCAGGGAACACACTCAAAAAATTTTATTTTCTCAAACTTAAGATTTCTAGATCAAGATAGAGACAACTTTTCCTATATCACTACCTCCCTTGGCTCTGGGAATTTTTGTGATTTAAAAAAAAATAATAATAACATAAGATTAATTAACAAGAATTATACATAAGATTACATATATAAGATAATATAATCAGTTCATAAGTTCTAGATAGTTTTGTACGAGTGAGTTGTTAACTCGAATCAATCTTTTGAAAGTTTGAGCTTGTCTCGTATTTAATTGAGATTTAAATCAAACTCATTTTGTAAAATATATTGATTAATTATAAGTTTTTTTATCGAGTTTATTTGAATCTAGATGAGATTAATAAACATGAGTTACAAATTTAATAATTATTTAGTTCTTACAAAAATAAAATTACAGATTTCAGTTATAGATTTTTATATTTTATAAGTAAATGTGTATATATAAATAATCTAAGTCAATTTACAAATATAAAACTAGGGTAAAATATTAATTTATATAAAATAGTAAATCTCCTCACGAGTTGTCGAGAAAATTAAGCTCGAGTTTGGTTCATTTATCGTAAGAACTTCATTAAACGAGTCAAAATTACTCCCTCAGTCCACCAATTATAGATTCAAAATTATAGATTTGTTGCTTTTTAGAAGTAAGAATTACACAATAAAACCAAAATGCTCCTATTTAATTTTTTTTAATTGACATATTAAAACATTAAGAATAAAATAAAAAATAGCATAACATGACAGTCTCAGCAACATTTATTATATTACTTTTTTAATAGGTATGATATTATCTTCAAGGATATATTAGGCAGCTTTTATCAAGTGGAACTCTGAATATTTGAATTTGGATCATATCCCCCTAGATATTAATGCAATCTATTACAAGTTTTAGTTTACAAAGGCTTGATTGACACGTGTAATTTTTGGTGTTATATGTTTTGATATGTCAAATTGAAAAGTTTCAGAGTCCTAATCAAATCTAGGTTCGAACATGACATATCTGCTCATGTGTAAAATCAGTTGAATTGTCAATGAACAAACTCCATAAGTTGTTTCTATCAGAAATCAAACTCGTCACGTGCTGCGCCGCTTGATGAAATTTTGATGAAAAAACTCTATAAGTTGCTGCCATCAAAAATGAAAATTGCAACTGTTGCGCCAATTGCTTCCTAAGGTGGCAGCCAAAATGCTGGGCAACAACTGTTTGATGTTAATGTTTCTCAACAAAATATTATTGTACTTTTTTGTTCTCACAATTACTCTTACCCCTATATAAATTAAAAATATCCCATAATCTTCTCATATATATATATATATATATATATATATATATAAAATCTAAATAACTACTTAATAAACTAAAAAAGGAAAAAAAAATCAAAATCATAATATAAAAGATTTTAATGTAATATCAAATAAATCTTAAAACTTGAAATGAAATAAATAATAAACTATTGTGTAAATCAATATAATTATTTAATAAATAAAAAAAACACAAAAATAGTATAAAATAATAATATAAGTCGTTAAAAATTATAAAGAAAGTTAAATAAATATCTAATTGTGAATAATTACATAATATATTTATAAATGCAACGGTAATATAAATGTTACAAAATGTTACAAATTTTAAACTTTTACCCACTTTAATATTTAAATAGTATATGTATTTATTGTTATGTATGAATGACTATTCTGCCCCTGATGAGATTATGTAATTACGATTATATTATTGGGAGTTTCCCTATAAATAAGGCTTCATTTATAATGAAAATCATACGTGAGAATTCATTATATTCTCTATGTTTTCTCTCTAGTTTATAACACCTTATCAGCATGGGTATCTAACCATCTAAGTAATATGAATAAAGTATGCTCTATAGTTTCATCTTATACATGATCCTCTGTATCAGAAATCCAATTATTATGAAAATTTTATCTCTATCTATTGTTTATGTTTTTTTATAGAAACAACACAATCAAGAGTTCCTCTCGTGAGCTTCCATCAATGCATAGAAAGTATCCTTTTCATGATAGAAATTTGTTCATTTTTCACCCACGACCTTAAACACTCAATAATTTTTAACCTATATTATTGATGTTTTTACCCACGGCCAACCAAAATATCTAAATATAAACCTACCGTCGATCTCTCTGTAATTTAAAGTGGAGCTCCACCTCTTGCGGCGGTTTTGACTGGACGGACGACATGAAACCCATAACAGAAAGGAGTTAGTGGGATTTTGATACCAATGATGAATTTTGCAAAAGTGACTTTGAAGCTTATGTGGTTGGCAGTGTGGCTCCCTAGCTGCTCTATGGAACAAATGTTGAAAACCTAGACAATGAAGAAAAAAAGGAGGAAATACTTTTGCCGACAAAAAGGAATAGAAAAAAAGAAAAAGAAAAGAAAAGGGTCATGGGTTGCAGAACAGAAAATTGGCAAAGACTTGCATTAGGCCAGATTGACGGGTCATGATCCGTTAGGCCATCTGACCCGATACTCTAATGTATTGGTTTTTGAATTATGATGTATTGATTTTTTACTTAAAAGTATTGGTTTTTCATAAATATTTGACCCGTGTTATGATGTATTTGTTTTTGTATTAGTATGGTGTATTGACTTTTTACTATAATGTATTGATTTTTGTACTATAATGTAACGGTATGAAATTTTGGCCTAACAGATGATCCGTTAGTCCGGCCTGACAAGAGTCTTGCCCCATAAAGTTAAGTAATCACCATTTATTATTTCATTAATATTTACCAACTTTAAGGATTTTAGTTGTAATGGTACTCTTTTAATAATCATTACATAAGTYAATAATTATTTCATTATTTACCAACTTTAAGGATTTTAGTTGTAATGGTACTCTTTTTAATAATCATTACATAAGTTAATAATTATTTCATTATTTACCAACTTTAAGGATTTTAGTTGTAATGGTACTCTTTTAATAATCATTACATAAGTTAATAAAAGAAATGAGTAATTAAATATAATGGATGCTGCGTATGTGCAGAATGAAATTAAAAACAATCAAATGTAAGAAAAGATTAACAATAAAGTATTATTTATATTCATTAAATTATAAATTTTATTTTTCTTGATTATAAGAAACATAAATTATCGAAAATCAAATTTTTTTGAACATCATAGTGTTAAGTTCAATGGGAGCTTCAATTAGAGACCAATATTAATATATTAAATAATAACTCATTCAAAGATATGGCATTTTAAAGTTTTAATAGTTAATAAATTAGTACCCTGATTATGGAGAATTGCAGGATAGTACTTGGACTTGTGTATATTTATTTCTATACTATTGAAACTCTAAAATGAAATATATGTGGCACCACGCGCCGGCTAGGTGGCTCGGTCGCCGATGACTGGCATTGATTGATGGCGATCGATAGTTTGATGTATAATCATCCAGTCGACGATAATTATATAAAGAAATATGGATGTCGTCTTGTAATGGCCAGACGACACTGCCGCCTACAACCGCTAGCGACTGATGAGAGTTGATCGTTCGACAAACTACCTACTTGGTGATTATCATATCTTGAGAAAATGATTGGATAACTTTTGAATCATGAAATCAAAGTGTCATCAGTATTTGGACCGAATCTCGATCTTCCATCGATAACTCGCCGTTTCATAATTCATGATCATGAATCAGTATAACTAGCAGTTAAATATTTTTAATTTAAACCCATGCATCTTATTTACATTAATAATGTCCAAGTGGTGGGTTAAACATTGTTATTATTCAAATATTACAATACCTTCTATGTGATGAGTTCAATTATCACAAGAAGGATGGTTTTACATATTTCTGCATTTAATATACCAAGTGATGGGTGATAATGTTTACTAAGAAGATCCTACTTTCGAAGAAGTAACTATTGATTACAAAATTTAATTTCTGCCTTTTACGTTAAATATTACAATATCGCTGATGTGGTGGTTCATACCACACGATTGGCTAAATCCTACTCTAAAAAGAAATAATTGAACAAACATATGTGTTCTACTCCCCAAGTAGCATTCAATAGAAATAAAATTTGTTCTCCACGTTTATTGGATATTAATGAGAAAATTGAGCAAGTGGTAGTAGAAGCTACTGATTCAGACTTTTCCGTACCCCTTTTTATATATTTATTTTTAAAACTTTTAAGCCTGCTTGCAAGAGTACGAGGACACTTGTAGGGTGGAAAGCTGACTCGAGTCGAATCTCAAGGAACTGACAGTTGGAGTTCGGATGTTTGTTTAATCACAAAGTCACACAAGAACATGTATAATTGGGGTTTTTACTTTATAAACTACGAATTTGAAAATCAATAAAAATTATTAAAAACTAATTAACTAATTAAACAACTAAAAAATAAAGGCTTAATTATCTAAGAATTATGAATTAGGGTTTAAGAAAATTAAAGAACAATTAAAAAAGCATGAAATAAGTTTCCACTAAGATTATCAAGCATGAAATAAACGAAATGGAATTGAAAATAAAATGATCACGGTCTATATTAATTATCAAATCCAAAGTAACAAAGCATAAGAAATTCAAAATCCGGAAACGAAGAACACTAAATCTAAAGTCTATGATTATCTAAGAATTAAACTAGAATCAATGAAAAAGAGTTTAGAAAACTTATTATCATCTAGAAAAAGAAGTAAACGCTCCAGCTATTCCGTAGAAATAACGATGAACTTGATCGAGGAACGAATCACGAACTAAAGAACAGAACTTGGAACTTGTGATTCTTGGATCTTCGATCATGATCTTGTATCTACGTAACGGGAAGTGGAAACGAGCTTTCTCTATGTCTAGTAACCCTAGGATGGTGTGTAAGTTGTCTTCAAGTCGATATATGAAGGAATACTTATAATATTTCCAAATCTTGGCGAGCAAGTTTCCTTAAAATTCCTGATCTGGGCCTACGTTGACCATCTGTCAATCGACAGGAATCACGTCAACGGGCTTGATGGTTGCATCGGTAGTTGGCATCAATCGACGCACTTCCAATCGATGGAGACAGAGAGTTGTTGTCGACCAGTCGTCGATAGATATGCAATCGAAAAAGACAGAGAGTTTTCATCGACAAGTCGTTGGTAGGTCGTCGATCGACATGAGCAATGTAGTGGCATCGATGCCCTCCGTCGATCAATGATTTCTTCTTTTTGCGGCTCATTTCTGCTACTTCTTTGCCGATTATCTCATTCTTGTTTCTCGGTTCTCGCAATGGCTTCCAAGATTCACCTTTAAAGTGCTGAGTATCCTCGGTTACTTAGCTATATGGGGAAAACAGAAAATAATCACCCATTTGCATCAATCTCGATCAAAACACGGTAAAATAAGCTGGAGATATGAAAATATGGAAATATGCAAAATCTATCCAACTTATGCCAAAACTAATCACAAATATAACTAAAACACTACTAAAATATATATAAAAATCAAGACAAATTCATTTTAATCAACTACCCCACGCTGTATTGGTTTGTTCGTCCTCGAACAAATGATAATTTCAAAGAATAACAAGTATAAAAATCAGCCCAAGCAAAGAGTTGTGTTGTGCTACATAGATAATTTTGAAAATATAGATAGTTGCAACGCAAACTCATATGCTAGAGCATTATTACATTGTCGCTCCAAAAATAAAATCATGCATCCTCTCAAAGGGTAATATATAGGTGTACACTCAAAGCACTCAAGAATTTTTAACGGGGACGTGTTTACACTCAAATCATCAAAATACAAGCACAATAAACAAGTAGTGAAAATCAAAAACTTCTCATCGCATATTAAGTGTGTACCTAACAAAGAATCGAAAAAGGTCTTTTCTGGTTGAAATGTAGGATCTTTGGACGTGTATGGAATATAAAAGTCGTGTGGCTAACTCACGATCTAACGTGATCCATAACTCAATCAACTATTCTAATCACTAACCAATGTGCTTCACCTCGCTCAAAAGAAACCTCACTAAACTCTCATACCGTAGCCTTTAAACTTAAGTTATTTCTCATATCGAAAACCCAAAACTGACTGCTAAACAAACCACTTAAATAATTTAGAAGCTTATGATACACTTCTCTTTTCAACTCAACATTTGCCTCTTAAACATTAGGCATTCATAAGAAAATTAACAATAATAAATACAAGTCTTTATTAGCATGGGCAATAACTCAACTAGATTCACCATCCTCTTAATTCTTTTTTTTTTATTCGAAGGATGGTGATCCTTAATTACAACTTCTTTCATAAATCCTTAAACAATAATCCAAAACCCAAATAACCAACAAAAAGTAATTAACTCTTACCCCACACTACTAATGGCGTGGGAGTTAACTTATAAACACTCATGGCTATAGGTGGATATTTGGCTATAGTGGCTAATATATATGAATATGGCCGGAGTAAAGGTTTTTTCTGTGCCTAATCGTCATATTCAAAGCTAACTACACACTGCGACTTTAAAGAGATCTCAAAATAGAACTCACTCAAGTGCATGCAAATATGATAACACTCAGGCTACTCACAGGCTTTTTGCATGAAAAGTCTTGAATTGACCCTGCTTTTAATATTTTGTGAAATCATTTGCGTCCAAGTACCATTTTACAATATATAAATAAATTTTTTGAAAGGTTTATGCACTTATACACGCTCAAAGACAAGAACATCAAATCAAACATAGTTAACTTCGACAGTCAAGCCAGACAAACACAATTCAGCGTAGGAATAGCAATCAATCACGATCAAGTACTAAATATTACAAGCCAATAATCTCAAATTTGCATAATTAAAAATTACAAATCACACTCGACTACACTCCGCCTCTCTAGAAATTCGGCAATCTCCGGATTGACACAAATACATATAAAAGTAAAAAGAGGAGAGGAAAAAGAAAATGTCCCTGAAGACCAAATAGTCGAGCCGCCTCACGATGAGTTGTGCAATTGGCCGTCGTCTTGAAACTCGTGAATTTGATTGTCTTGATTCAAAACTACGAAAAACAAACAAACAAACACAAAAAACAAATAACTAACTAACTAATATTTTTGGATTTTTTTGATTTTTCAATTTTTTTTATTTTTTTAGAAATAATAAAATTAAAGGATACTAAAACTCGTGGGAGCGATGTTTGTCGTCGGGATTGCCATTGACGTCCATCTCTAACTGAGATTCGGTAGTGGAAGGTGGATAGGCAGCATTGAAATGCTGCTCAAGGCGAGAGAGACGAGCATTGATCTTTCGAAGGCTTCATTTAACACTTGCGTGATTAGTCACGTTTGTCTCGTCCATTAACTGAATCCTCTCGAACATCTTTGTTTGGAAGTCTCAATTTTCCTCGTAAAATCGACTCCAGTCGAGGCTCCGCTTCATCATCCTCATCGATAAGTCGCGACGAGGATCCACCTTGGCCGGTGTTCTTTGCTCTCGGTGCCGAGGCACGCGTCAATGAAAGGGGAGAGGTCCCGAGACAATTATGGCCATTATCGGCCGTATCAAACCCAAATTACGGGGCAAATACGAGGCGTGGCAACTTGCTACCCGGCTTCCTCTCAATGATATTAAAAAGCCCGTTAATGATCAATGGATAGAGCCGAGGTTGATGGCCATTGAGCAAAGAATGAAGTATGAAAAGCTCCGGCTTAGTCGCGTTGGTGGCCTCCTCCTTGCATAAAATGATGTGAGCAAGGATCTTGTAGGCGACGAATACAGCATCATCGCCAATCCTCGTGCAAGGGAAACGCTTGAAATCCCCCGTATTTCCCCTCGTAACCTCCGCCCAAAATGAGGCAACATCAAACCCGCCATCTTGCATGATCGAGTTAACGCCTTTGATCAGAAATCCAATAGTTTATCCAAATAAGCGCTCGTACACCCGTATCTTGTTCCTCCTAGTCGACACAAGAATGAATTATCGCGGTAAACGTGCAAGGTCAATAAAAACTCGAGCATAAGATCGAGATATGCGGGCAAGTGCATCCGGGCGAATGTGGCACATCCAAGTCCGTTTATGTGCTCGAGGACATTGGCGTAGTGCTCCGACCCTTGCTCAGCCCATTCTTCAATGTCATCGTTGTTGATGACTTGGTGGGTCTCAAATTCCCACCTCTTGATTGAATCAAAAAATTTCCCCTCGTATTTCTCATAAATGGGGGATAGGGCACCGTATTTCCCAGCGATGTCCTTCCGTTTTCCCGCCCGAGACATTGTGAATGAATTAGGACGAAAAATTGGGTGGAAAAGGTGGTAAAATTAGGCTTTGGGCTCTCTGGGGAACTTCGTCGAACACTTGGCGTGCGTGTTTGAAAGAAGTATGAACCTTGAATGTTTCTAAAACCAAAGCACTCCCAACCACAAACAATCAATGAAATAAATGCTCGAAGGAATAGCTCAAGCGAATTACCTCATACAAGCTCGAAATTGAATTTGTGGACCCTCCCCTCGTATTGGCAATATTGAAGAAAGGTGAAGTAGATAAAGAAAGTTTATAGTGAGTAAAGGGAATTATGTAATTATGGTTGATGTTTGCCTAATACTCGTGAGGGTTGGTGAATTTTGGGAAGAACTTGGTTGGTTTGGGGGAAAATGATTGGAGAAGAAAGGAAAATCAGAGAGAAGCTTCGTGTTTGTGTGTTTGTTGTGGGAATTAGGGGGAAAAGAGGGGTTTGGGTGGTTTTGTGGTTTAAAATGGGAAGAAGCCACGGGTCAGGGATGCTGGGGTCAGGCCAGTTAAAAATTAGTGTTTTTAAGTCACAAAACGGGCCGGTCCGGGTCTCCGTTGATGGTGCATCGATCGACGCGGGATGGATCGACGCCGATAGAGAGTTGCATCGGCCTGGGTGTCGATTGACTCAGAATGAATCAACGCCGACAGAGAGTTGTCGTCGGCAGATCGCCGATATGTGGTTGGTCGACACCAGTAATTCTGGAGCATAGACGCTGCGTCGACGCTGGCATCGATCGACGGATTCTGCCCTGCGCCTCGATTTTTTCGCTCGATTGATCAATGATCTCATCAAAAGTTCCTCCAATTGTTCTGAAAATAAAGAAAAATACGACAAAACATGAAAACAAATAATGGTGAGAAAGAATAATACAAAAATTGGAAAAAGGATACAAAAATCTCGGGTTGCCTCCCGAGAAGCGCAACTTTTAACGTCACTTGCTTGATGCGATTTCATGCGATCACTTTCCAGCCAGAGGTAGATTTTCTATCTCCACCATTTCGTAAGTTTAGGACTTCATATTCAATTTTTCATTGGGGTCGATATCTTCGATGTTAGCTTCAGTTTCACAAAAATCAATCCCAAGTAATTCGGATGGATCGATGCCAACAGAGAGCTGCGTTGGCCTGGGTGTCGATTGACTCAGAATGAATCGATGCCAACAACGAGTTGTTGTCGGCAGGTTGTCGACATGTCGTCGGTCGACGCCAATAATTTTGGAGCGTCGACGCTGGCGTCGATCAACGGATTCTACCCTGCACCTCATTCTTTTGCTCGATTGATCACGAACCTCAACAGAAGTTCCTTCAATTGTTCTAAAAACAAAGAAAAATACGACAAAACACAAAAACAAATAAAGGTGAGAAAGAAAAATACGAAAATTAAAAAAGGATACAAAAAGATCGGGTTGCCTCCCGAAGCGCAACTTTTAATGTTGCTTGCTTGTTGCGATTTCATGCGATCACTTTCTAGCCAGAGGTGGTTTTCTATCTCCACCATTTCGTAAGTTTGAGACTTCATAGTCAATTTTTCGTTGGGGTCGATATCTTCGATGCTAGCTTCAATTTCACAAAAATCAGTCCCAAGTAATCCGGCCACCTCCTCCCCACTCAAAAAATCTTCGTCATCCTCGATGTCTAACTCGTCCAAAACAGTAATGCTTTTAAGCTCAAGGACTCAAGAATCAATCGGATCAACAAACGAACACTCTTCTCGCATGAATAAAGAAGGACAATTATTAATATCTTTTAATGAAAAGGTCATCGATTCGCCAAGAACTGTCATAGTCATCCTTCCCTTATTCACATCTATCACCGCATGAGAGGTAGACATAAACAAACGATCCAACAAAATAGTATGTCCCTTGTTCTCATTCGGCACTTCACCAACATCCAACACAACAAAAATCGACTGGAATTATTAATTCACCAACTTGCACCAAAACATCTTCAAAAATACCCAACGGGTGCCTGATCGATCGATCAACCAATTGGAGACGCATGGTGGTCAGCTTCAAGGGTCCAAGAGCAAATTTCTTATAAAGAGAATATGTCATCAAATTAGTACCTGCGCCAAGATCAAGCATACCTCGCGCCCTCTACCCATTCGTGAGCGAAATATCGATACAAAAACTCCCGAGATCTTTTTCTTTTAGAGGTAAAGGCTCCTTGAAGATTGCACTAACCTCTTTTGTCAGCTTCACAGGTTGGTTAGTCGCCATATGCCTCTCTCTAGAAGAAAGCTCCTTGAAAAACTTCACATATGCTGGCATTGTCTTGATCACATCTAAAAGTGGAAGGTTAATATTTACATTCTTCAGCAAGTTATAGAGCTCCATGAAATTTCTACTTTCTTTGGCCGGACGTAGGCGACTTGGAAATGGAACTCGATCGGTAATCAGGGGCATTTTCTGAGAAGGTTAAGACTTCGAAGACTCATTGACTGGCGTACTAGTAGAGGCTTGGTTCGGAATTATCTCCTTGATGGATCCTGGAATATAGGGATTCGGTGATTTATGGATTAGATCCACCAGTCTGGTTTTGCTTTCTCTTGGTGGAACCAGCGTCAAAATTGGGGCCACCTCTTCTTGTTCCTCCCGTTGCTCGACTACACCATTATTAAATTTCTTCCCACTTTGAAGTACATGAACAGCTGAGGCTTGCTCTGTCTGACTCGGAAACTTGTCCTTCTCGTTTGCCATTTTTGCCATAGAGGCCGCTATTTGACTCACCATTCTCTCCAAATTGTTCAAACTCTTGGTATGTGCATCTACCGTGGCAGTAAGTTTATCTACCTTTGCATTTACTTGCATAAGTCCTTCTCGATTCCGCATGGTCTCAGCTACTTGATTCTGCTGCCATACCAATAACTGATCGCCTGGTAGAACCGGAGTAGGTGCTTGCCCCTTCGTCGGATACTTGTTTGGTGGGGGAGGTGGCACGTACTGCGGGTCGATTTGTGTCGCCATCGTCACATAACTCGGGCTCTCAGGACCCCAATTCGGATGATCACGCCGCATCTGATTTTGATTATATGGTTTCGAGGAATTTTGCCTGGAATTATTGTTTTGCTAAAAAATTTTAATGGCGTTCACTTCTACATCCTCATCTTCGTCAAACGTCACTAGACATGCGTTTGCTCCATGCCCAAATGCACCACAAATTCCACACATTTTGTGCGAAGGTTGAGACGGCTTCTCCTCACGCTTCATCATCATGCTTGTCAACAACTCGACTTGCTTTGTGAGTTTATCAAACTTATCATTCTCCTCTCATGAGGTTGACACTTCGTTCACCTTGACCTTCCTAACCATCAAAAAAGGAGATTAAAACATGAACGAAATGGGAGAAGACGAATGAAAAGAAAGAGTAAAAGGGAGTTTACCCTGGATTCATCTTGGCACCACGAATCCCAGAGCTCGCGGTCAGTCATTTTCTCCAGGACACTCCGGTCCGAAGAAGGACATTGCCCTCACATGAATTGGAGCACCACCTCTCCCGTAAACTTCAAGGCTGAAGTGTGAATGAAGAGGCTGGCATTGGGTTTAGTGGTCGCCGCCTGGGTGGTTATGCGCCTCTTAACTAAGGGAGTCTGGTCTTCCTCAGAGTCAGAGGTGGGGGCCACCGCAGCTGCGGGGAGAGGAGGCACCTGCGAAGGGCTGGAGCTCGGTACCAAAGAAGAAGAGGAGGGCCCAACCTCCTGGGACCCCTACTCTGGAGCAGCTCCCGCTCCTTGTTGACGAGCAGCTATCATCTTTCACATCATACTTGCTAGAAAAAAGAAAGAAAAGAGGATTAAAAATTTATGAAAAATAGCTATAGAGGGCAGACCAGGATAAAAGGGATTTTACCGATCTCACGGGTCAGAGGGCCTGTCTCTACTCGCTCATTGAAAAAGCTTAGAACAAAGGGTAGAAGGAGTTGAGTTACGTGAAGAGGACTCTCATTGAGGGTAGAAATTATTTTTTGCAGGCGGGGAGACCTGTCCGCCACGGATAGGTGAGGATGAGAAGGTAGCTTCTCGATGGGCTTGGGGTCAAAACCCCAATCTCCATCACAGTATATGAACATAGATTTTTTCCTCCAAGCTTTGTTGGAAGAAGGGAGCCCATGCAAAACTTGAACTCCAAGTCTGGCGCTCAGATAGAAGCAGCCACGAGGGGAGCTCTTGGCTTGGTAGAGCTGGTAGAAGGTTTGGGCTGTAGGGTCCAGAACGGCGTACCACATAGCGAGATTGTACCCTACGATAATCCTCAAAGAGTTGGGAGTAAATTGAAAAACTGGAATTTTGTACAAATTGGCGATTTTTAGCATTGAGGGGTTTACGGGTAAACGCAAACCCGCCTGAAATTGATCGGCGTAGAAAGTCAGGTGGCCGGCCGGCGCTTGACATGCCAAAATACATGCCGGAGGGCTATATGGATCAAACTTTTCAGAGAATTTATACTTATGATGAATTTCCTCAACAGATTTATCACTGAGGATGGAGGTGATTTTTGGATGATCAGGAATAGGTGGAGGATATTCCAGCGACGACGATGAGGATGGGGCAGACACCGCCACCGCAGAATGGGACGACGACAAAGAGACTGATGCCGCCGGAAGAGAAGAATTGACGGGATGAGTATCGGAGGAAGAAGAAGACATTGACATTATCGGAAAATTAATATAAGAGATTGAGAAAGTACCTGGTATATGAAGGTGGTCGAAAAAAACTGAAAGCTTGAATTCGCCGGATTGATAGAGAGAGAAACAGAGACCGAGAGTGTTTTGCAAAAGTGAGAATATGAAAAGTGAAGAAGAAAGAGAGTATAGTGGGAATAAAAGATAAGGGGATAATTTCAAAAAATGGAAATCGAGAAAAAGCGGGATTTGATGGGATCCCTGCATCTAATGTTTTTCAGATGAACAGTACCCTAGGTGATGAGCTGGAACGCCAACCTTTGTGGAGTAGGCCACACGCCGCTGACCCATCAATGGTACAGTACTTGGAAAGACTTGTAAGTATGGTAACCGTCCCGGGATATGAACCGACACCAATAATGCCAATGATTAACCCTGATCAAAAGGCGGATTTTTCAGGATCTGAACAGATACGGAAAAGTGGAAGGACGTGTGGGGCCCTGGTTGTGACCAGGAAGAGTTCTGACAGATCTACCCCAACTAATTTCGGAGGGAGGAGTTGATGTGGCCTCAATAGCCAGACCTGGATTGGGGTAGATCTGAGCCGATATTACTAAGGAGAGGACCAGGAGGCCGGACCAGCCCTGCCATGAGAAGACCTGACCTGGTCCTCCCAGAAAAGGCTAGAAATATAGCGAAAGTGGAATCACCGCAGCCCGGGAATTATTCTTGTCTGGATACTCATAAGAGGAAAGGCTCATGGCAGATCAGGTGTCCTGGTCTCCCAGAAGGGGACAAGTAGGACCACTTGTCCCAAATTGGTTGCATAACGGCCCTTGATTCGCGGCCTTTATTTCCGAGATCCCGGATGGGGTCCCCACTGGGAAACCTATAAATACCTCAGCCTCAAGGCTGAGAGAGGTAAGTCATTCTTGTGCATTCTTTTCCTTGCGCACTGAAATACTCCATACGCTTATCTAACTTAAGCATCGAAGAGGTTTCCACAGGAAAACCTCCGGTTGTCCTTTTCTGACGTGTTTTTGGGTGCAGGTCAGGTTTACGTAAGGCGAAGTGTTAATCTCAGGCGTTGTCATATTTTTGTGTGAAACATCTATTATTTTGTAAATACAAATATTTTTCAATTACCGAGACATATTACAAAAAAAAAAATCAAAAGGATGTACACATTTTTAATAATCCAATGTTAAGGATAACTTTATTTAAAGCATAAAGATGTGTAAACATACATAGCAACTAATACATGTTGACATATATTAGAAGTGCTAATAAGATAAATTAGACATAGAGCAAGAACACGAAGCAAGAAATCACTCGTATCATGCTGAGGGTTAATATGGTAAGTGCGATAATCTGAATAATGGTGATTGTCATCAACATTCATTCGAACACTTTGAGAAATCTTAGTGTTGAGGATTTATGAGAGAATATGAGGTAATTATTGAATAAAATGTGAGTGTATTTATAGAATAAAAAAATTACTATTACCAGTCATTAACTAGCCTATATAGCCATTAGAAGAGGTGAAAGGAGTGTGGAGGTCTTTGTATCATGTAGTAAAATTTTATTTATTTTGTAAAGATAAAAGTTTTTCAATTGCCGACAAATAAGAGTTATTTCCTTAAATATGTAATATTTTATCTGTCATTTTTCTTTTGCCACAGTAAAAAAGAAAACAATGATATAATTTATTAATTCATGAATATCTTTCACCATTGTCAAAAGTAAATAGTGAAGTTATTTATGATCTTGTAAAAACTTCTCTTTAAATACGGGGTCACAGATCATAAAGATGTATCTTACACAAATAGTAGAAACTTTAGTGTAGAAAAAGATAGGTGGAAGTTTCAGAATCCTTTCAAAGAGGTAAATCTTTTTCTCATCCACTCAACTAAGTTGTCAAATTATCAAAAAAGATACAAAATTATCATTTTTGGGCCAAGATGCTGACGTGGCGTGATTATGTATTTACTTATTATTTTTTTATTTAATTTTAAATAATCAATTATTTTCTTATCATTTTTCTTTAATTATAAATATTATGAATGTGGCAAAATTATTATTTCTCTATTTTACCATGGATTTGGGCTAATTTGAAGAATATAGAAGATTATTATTATGTCCTTAAAGTATATCAAATTTTCAAAAACACACCCTTCAACTTTTAAACCCTTTCAATTCTACTCCTCAACTTTCTACCATCCATTACCCACTACTACAGAAAACCCCCAACAGCATCGGTTATTTTTGATAATAGGCATCGGTTTTACAACCGATGCCTATTAGATCGTCGCCTATAACCTAGACTTTAGGCATCGGTTTTACAACCGATGCCTATAATAGACATATGCATCGGTTGTTTGACCATAACCAATGAATATAGTCATCACAAGCCGATGCCTAATGTCTATATACAGTCACTAAAGACATTGGTTATTGTGAAACAACCGATGCCTATAGGTGCACTATAGGCATCAGTTTCGATTATAAACCGATGCCTAATTTTCACTAAACGCATCGGTTTTTTGTAAAATAATCGATGCCTATAGTTTAGCTATAGGCATCAATTTTATTCAACAACCGATGCCTAATATCCTCTAAGGTATCGGTTTTTGGAAAACAACCGATACCTGTAGGTGAACTATAGGCATCGGTATTTGAATAAAAACCGATGCCTATAGGTACACTATAAGCATCATTTTTGTTCTATAAAAACCGATGCCTAATGTGCTCTAAAGGCATCGGTATTTTCAACACAACCGATGTTTATAATTTACCTATAGGCATTGGCTTTGACATGTAACCAATGCTTAACATCTATGTATACGCATCGGTTTTTTTGAAAGCACCGATGCCTCGTGGCGAGATTTAGGCATCGGTTTGTATCTCACAACCAATGCGTACAGGTTAACTATAGGCATCGGTTTGTTTTCTACATAACCGATGCCTATAGTTACCTATAGGTATCGGTCGTTGTTGAGTAATCGATATCGATATTTTACTTATATGCATCGGTTTTGTTGTCAAGAACCGATGTATATAACAATGTTAAAAACTGATGCCTAAATATGATTATATGCATTGGTTTGCACAAACCGATGCACAAATCTATATAATAAAAAAAATCTGAAATCTCATATTCTGGAAATTTTTGAAATTTCCAGAATTTCAAAAATTTTATTTTAAAACCTGTCCAGAAAATTGATAATTACCATATGCAAAAAATTAATTTAATATAAAAAAAGCATTCTATTGAATAATAAATAATTCAAATCTAGAAATTCTCATCCTATCTAATAAAACTCAAGTTGAACTAATTATTTTCATCGCACAAGTAGCAAACAAACCCCAACCTCATAGAATCTATTATGTTCAACAACACAAAACACGTTAATAAGAAGCATCTCGTTTCCTTCCAAAGGAGAATCCCAGAGCCTATCCTCCATTCTTGTGTTGAAGTTTGGCTATGAACAACACCTCGTTCTTGAATTCCAACTCTGAATCCTTAGACAACCTCTTTACTGCTATTTGTCTGTCATTCCATGTTTTTCCCTGTGAATGAATAAAAGTCACATTATTAACTAAGAAAATCTAGAGGAAATCCACCGACGTCCTCATAATGCTCTGCACCAAGTTACAAAATAAATCACCTAATAACTAAGAAAGATTAATTAAAACTAAGAAAAAAATACATATATACGAGTAATTAACCGAGTAATGTATTCTGCCCATATCTCACGAATTTCGTCGATTGTTTCTTGCTCGTATGGTTCAACTTCAAATGAGTCCTACACATTCCGATTAAAAATTTCAACTTGCCATTTTAAAAATGAAGTTTAGGTTTGGAGTTTAAAAAATATTAAGTAACTTTTACTACTAAAAAATGAGTTTACACATACCTTGTCTAATGAAGCATTCATACTGACCCCAGAGCAAATGTCATATATATGCCTCATGACATAATAACCACACTCACTGCCTCCTCGTTGTTGATTACACTACAAAAATCATATGAAAGCAGATCAATATCCCCCTATCAATAGATATCGGTGAGTCAAAATGAAATAGGTCGAAGAACTTTACTAACTTGCGTACTAGGGTAACCGATAAATTTTATAGTTAATACCAAAAAAAATAACTTATCGGCAGATTATTCCACCCCATGTTTCTTCCTCTTTTTCCTTTTGTTGACCAATAAGTCCAAACTGCCTTGCAAATTGTAATCATTGCACTCAATCAGTTAATAACACGCAAAGTATTTTCAATAAACAATAAGAAATTGCTACCAATATATTAAACATTTACGGTTTTAAAACCAAAATGAGCGGATGAACCACCCAATCTTATATTACATCCAATGAAAAACTTCAAGCGATTTTATGAATGGAAACACACAGAGTAGGCTCTAGAAAGAATCAGGTTGTGGAAAATAGAAAAATTACATTAATGCTATGAAACAAGTTGCCCACGAAACAATTTCCCACAAAAAAGAATCAGTACATTACTACATTGACAATAAAGACCTGAAAGTGAATTATTTTTTATGATGTTATTGTAAAAAGGACAGCAAGTTACCTTTTCAAAAAATAAGAAACACAAATATAGGGGGAAAATTGTTACTTACTTATTAACATGTGTCTTGATATCCAAGTCCCTCTTGTATCCCTTTGGATCTAAAGTAAAAACCTGATTCTTGAGAGGACATATCACTAGCAGCACCCAGTCGTCATTACACATTTTCATAAGCACAAAGATTAATTATCTTTATAAATTATAATAATTGTAAAGGAGTAAAGGAAAAAATAACAAGAAATAGTCTCTATTTACTCGTCTAGGTATGGTGATAGAATGAATGTCTTCTAAACATTTCACCGAAGGCATCACTTATGTACGTCATCACAGCAGTCGGGTCATTTAATATACTTTTTTTTTTTTGCAGATCTTCGCTGGACAAAGAAATCCGATGGCACCAGCACAAAGACTCTCAACCAACCCACGAAGACACCTGTAAATCATTAGTAGATTCAAAGCTAAATAAATTGAAGCTAAATATTGAACTAATTGATAAGGAAAAAAAAAGCTCGTACCGCGCAAAGACTTGCACAACAGCAACACTAATCCACCCCATTCTGAACATGCTCGGAATATCATCAATTAGCACATGAATTTTCGTATCTCTTTTGTCATCAATTAGTACATCGACAGAATCAGGTTTTGTAGTTCTTTGCAATTATCTCCTGGAGTCTCCAAGACCATCAACAAGAGGTGGCCTTGGTTCTGTTGTAGATTGCTCACCACTTGTCTCCATGAGACTTGTTCTCTATTTCGTTTGATATGGCCTTGTAAGTTCTTGTACATATGGCCATGATTGAGCATACTAAAACTAAATAAATCATTGGTGAAATGAAAACATATATTACCTCTCTTGACAGAACCAATCTGACCGGCCACTGTAAAAGGCTACCTAACACTTCACTCACGTGCTGCATTTTTGGACGAGCCATCACCGGTAGAGAAAGTTCTGGTGCACCCTCGATAATTTCTTCTACTGAGACCTTGACATGACCGAGTGACACATTCTGATGATGCACGATCGTGTCCTCGCCTGTTGGGTAAACCATCCCCTTCGCAACAACTTTTATATCCCCCAAAATGGACAGGGCCAGGCGGCACTCGGTCGGAATCTATTACTCAGAGTAGCCTTTAGTTAATGGTCTGAATAAAATGAGTAGGTTTGTGAAAATACACTACATCTAATTTATACCTCAACCATAGGAAATGTAGTCCCACCAACTGATTGGCAACTACTATGTGGATCACCTGGCGTCGACGTGTGGAAGTCAGCACCCTCGTCAACTCTTGATGGCATGTTGTGGTGAATAACTGGAGTCTACGGACCTTGGTTATTCACTTGCTCATACAACCGGTTGAATTGAGCTTGTAGAGCATCAAATTTGCTCTGCATCTGCTGCGTGATTTCTTATGTCAGAGCTGCCCTCACCTCGTTCACTGACACCACTTCACTCTGTCTCCTGCTTGTCTGACTCCATCGACCAAAAACATACCTCACGTTCACGTGGCTACCAACACCTCGCACCCGACCCAGGCGCTCCTTCTTCCCTAGAGACGCATTCAATATGTCATCGTGCCTCCGCGGTACGTCCCTTCGCTGACTTCTCAAGCCTTCTCAACCTATTTCAAGAAATTATAAACATCATTTAATATATATACTTTCAAAAATATATATTCTTACCAAAAATATATATTCCTTTATCAAAAAATATAATTACCCTTTTATCCAACCCCCCCCTTCGTTTGATCATTCGAGATATCATAATTTCCCTTTTCGTCCTTCTTGATTCTTGCTCGAACCCAATCCAAGATGCGATCATCCGGAGCTATACTCGAGATAAGAGAAGCACATGAAGACGATGACGAGAGAGGGTCTGATACAACCCACTTAGCTTTCGCACTAGCATATCCACCGGGTCCTAAAAAGTGCGGATGCTGGTTGTGAGACTGGCTCTCCCGATCTTTCCTACTCTTTTCCTGGTAAAAAGCATTTAGGAAAATATTAGATATATATTTCTGGTGATTTTTTTTTTTTAAAAAAGCTAATACACTGTACATGCCTTGAATTCTTCAGATTGATGATCACTAACGAATTTCTCCCACTGATCAGCTGTGATGGAAGGATATAATTGGGATGAATGATCATATTTTGGGTGTTTCCTCTTTATGAAGTCACGCACTAAACGCGAATTGAAAGCGGTCCACCTCACTCCCGCGACCTCCAGGAAGTGCTTCTTCTTCTCATCCCCTTCGATGTTGAACTCTTTCTGAATAAACAAGAAACATATGTATTCATCAACAGATAATTTACTATAAAAAGTTGATTATTATATAACTTGAAATCCTCCCAAATCACATCCTTCAGACCACTCTCGACTTGTTTCCACTCGTCGATGTTAATATCTACATGCGACCGAACTAGAGAACCTATGTAATTTCTGAGATTGGCAGCATATTTCCCGATGAGTTTATTGTTATCGTCGAAATCGACATGCTTTTGCTCTGACAGCTTGGCTTTCATTTTAATACATGTCGTTGAGCCTCTAGATCTTATTTTCACAGACTCAGACTCGTGTTCACAGTGGATGCTCGATGAATCAGTCATGACTCTGTGCCGTTAGTTGATAAAATTCTTAAAATATTAGATGAATTTATACGGTGATGAAAGCTAACACATCAATCGACAACTACTGTGAAGACACCAAAAAATTTAAATAGATTACAAGAGTGAAAACAGATACTTGGATGGTTCTAGCAGCTAGAGACAACTAAGAAGCATATCAATAACTTTTTTAAAGGTACTTACCGCATAACATATAGTTCAAGAGGGTTCAAATGGCTTGTGAACAGGATGTCCAAAATACGACAGTGAAATTATTCATCAAATAAATGGCATCAACCATACACTAATTCACTACAGATGGGCTCTATATATATCCCTCAAAGTACGTTCACCAATGATCCTCATGTGGGTGTGTGAATTAACTTTTCCCATATTTTGCAATAGGCAGCAACTAAATTTAATATGATAATTAAACTTGTCATAAACATTGGTTATGGATGGAATTCAGAGGTCCGGTCATAAACATAAATACTGAGCAAATACTTAATCAACATGAAAGGTTCGACTTTAAAGGTATCGGTCCTATCTCAAAGGTCCGAGACCTTTAAAGTTCTTAGTCCCAACCCCAATTACCAACTCAGAGAATTTAATTTCCTACACCTGAACAATACCCAAACATGTTAATTAACGAACTGAACAAGTACTAAAATATAAATTCTTGCGCAATTTGTAGCAGGCGAGGATGAAAACTAGGCGACAGAGAATCTACGGTGAATAGCAGGCGATGGGGAATCCACGGCGAACAGTAGGTGAGGTTGAATGAATCGTCCAAACTTTTCCAAAATGTTACTTCTGAATATCTGGTGGGTTCTTGGAGTGGGAAATATGAAGATTTTGGACTGAAATTTAATCCAAAAACCTAGTTTTCATGAATTTGGGGGCAAAATTGGACTTTTCAGAGGCTACAAGCCACGCGGGTTCGAATCTCTCCCTCTCCCAAAAATTACCGAATTTCACGACTATATGCATCGGTTCTACAAAAACAACCGATGCTCATAAGTTTTATCAGACAACTAAAGTCAGTTATTAGTAATAACTGATGCCTATATAGTAAATATTAAACAAAAAAAAGTCTAGCGTTCCCCTGCCTCCCAGAAGCAAACATTATCCCCGCATTTTGGGAAGTCCCACAAATTCTTGAATTCATTCCGATACAATATGCAATCATTTGGACATGCATGTATCCTCTCGATCTCCAGACCCAATGGGCACAACATTCTTTTCGCCTCGTAGGTTGAAGTGGGAAGCTCGTTGTCACTACAAAAAAATCCGGCATTACTGGCAGATTTCCTGGCGGCCAAAAAGCCGCCAGGAATGCTGACGGGTATGCTGACAGAAACATATACTGGCGGATTTGTTGGCGGGCATGGCCGCCAGTACATAGTCCCATCAGCATGCCCTCAGGGGTGAGGCGGGAATTTATCCCGCGTAACTATCCTGACGGGCATGCCCGTCAGGATATATTTTTGATTTAAAAAAAAACCAAAAAAAATATGCTGACGGCCATGGCCGCCAGCATGAGTTTTTTAATTAAAAAAAATAAAAAATATACTCTGACGGCCAAGACCGTCAGCGTTTAAGTGTAATCCTGACGGGGTTGGCCGTCAGGATTGTAACCTAAAATCGGGCCTCCCACCTTCCCCGCCTCACTTTCTCTCCTTTCTCTCTCTTTTTTCTCCTCCTCTCCCCCCGCAGCACCGCCGCCCGTTCCGCTCGCCGCCGCCACTCCGCTCCCGCCGCACTCCATTCCGAAGCCCAGCCCGCCTGCCACCACCACCGCCTGCCCTCCCACCGACGCGAACGCCGCAGCCGAGCCCAGCCCACCTCCGCGCCGCTGCCGCCCAGCCAACCTCCGCTCCACCGCCCAGCCCACCTCGCCACCGCGGCCGCCTGCCTCCACCGCCGCAGCCGAGCCCAGCCCGCCTGCCATCTCCACCGCCCGCCTGCCACCACCACCGCCCGCAGCCGGCCAGCCCAAGCTGCCGCCGTCGCCCGCCGCGCCGCCGCGCCCGCCCGCTGCCGCTCGAGGGTAATTTTTTTTTTCAATTTTAATTTTATATTTTTTAAATTTTTTTTGTATATTTGTGTTAGTTATATTTTTTATATACTTGTTA
>BMAC01001255.1:257111-281263 GCA_014905375.1 Phtheirospermum japonicum
CTTTATCAAAAACCGTATACTCCTTTTCCTTCTTCTTCTTTGTAGCCAGCGCCTCCCAGCAGCATTTGGCGCACGCCAGGAGACGCCAAAACCCAAGCCAGCGCCTCCCAGCAGCATTTGGCGCACGCCAGGAGACGCAAAATCCGGCGCCACACTCTCCAAGGGCGCCTGGCGTTGGCCAAATCTCACGCCAAAGGTCACGCCCCGTGCCACTTTGAGCCCTTCCGAGCCAATTGCCTAGCCATGTGGCTAAGAGGAGTCTTCTATGGTCAACCTTGGGTCAAAATTCGGGATTATGGAGCCCCTAAAGACAAATTAGACCATTTTGACCCGATTGAACCTTTTATAAATAGAGTAGAACTTTCATTTTGGAAGGGATCACTCAAATTTCCCAAACTTGCATGGGTTTTGGAATATTTTTCTCTCTCTTGTTCTTAGTTTAATTTTTGAAGTTTTGCCTTGGGTTTGTAAGCTCAAGATGAATCCAAATACTCCTTTGGATTAGCACTTTCATTTGTAACTCAAGCTTGGGATTCTCCATTTAATTTTAGTAAACTTTCCTTTTAATTTCAAGCTTTGTTCTTCATCTTCATGCTTGTTCTTCATATTATGCTTTTTGCCTTAACTACTTGATTTCATGCTAGATCTTGTGAATTGACTATGGATTCTAGTTGAGTGACACACCTAGGCTATAGATCGGGTCCTTGATCATCATGACTTTGAGTTTTACTTATGCTTTATTTTGAATTAAATTTACATGCATAGTTTTAAATTGAATCTTAGATCTACTCTTCGTTTCTCGTTATTTTTCCGAAAGATTTGAACTTTTACGTCAACTTTCATTGCTCTTTACTTTGATGCTTTCAATTTTTATAAATTTGCATTATTTGAGATTTTATGCATAGTTGTACCTTGTGCTTGCATGCTTGTACTTGGTGAAATATTGTATTTTCTTGCTTATTTTCATTATTGCTTTGCATTTTCAATTTGGGCATACGACCGAGGCATCCGACCAACTTGTCATTTCGATTTCTAGTTTAGTTTGCTATTTTTAATTGCATTATTTTCGGTTTTCTCTCATCTCTTGAGCTTGAAACACGTTGAAATTTGCAAATGGATTGAAGTGCGATAACACCAAGCCATGAACTCGTTGAATTATTTCAACACCACAAAAACTATAACTTCATAAGCCTAAGAAGAATCCAAATACTCCTTTGAATTGTTACTTTTGATGCAATTTAATTCAAGCTTGCTACTCTTTCCTTTAATTCAAATAAGTTTCCTTTCAATTTCATGTTTTATGCTTTATTTCTATGCTTGTTCTTCATTTCCATGCTTTGTTCTTCATTTTATGCTTTTTGTCTTAGCACTTTGAATTCATGATGAAACTTATGATTTGACTATGGATTCTAGATGAGTGACACATCTAGATTGTAGATCGGGTCTTGGATCGTCTTGATTTTGAGATTTTGCTATGCTTTATTTGCAATTTTATTTTTATGCATAGTTTTAGGATAAATCTTAGATCTACTCATTCTTGCTTGTTACTTTCCTTAAAGTTTTGAACTTTCTTGTTAATTTCCATTGCTCTTTACATCCATACTTTCAGTTTTTGCTAATTTGTATTATTTGAGTTTTTATGCATAGTTGTACCTTGTGCTTGCATGCTTGTACTTGGTGAAACATTGTATTTTCTTGCTTGTTTTCATTATTGCTTTGCATTTCCATATTGAGGCATCTGACGAGGCATTCTACCCACTTGCAATTTCAATTACTAGGATAGTTAGCTATTTTATTTTCTTTAATTTCATTTTCCTTTTATTTCCCAAGTTTGAAACACATTGAATCCTTCAATTGAATCGAATTCCGATATACAGAGCCATGAACCCATTATTTATTTCAACACCACGAAAACTATGAAAACAACACCTAGAGAAATTTCGAGGGCATTACCTACTGTCAGTACTTTCGGTAATGCTCCCTTCGGTTAATTCTTTAAAAATAAACCACCAATATTTGCCGTCATTATTATCGAAGGTTATACCGAAGGCATTTCGAGGAAAATTTACCGAGTGCATTTACTGCTGGAAAAACCGAGGGGAGTAAACTTCCCTCACGATTTTTCGAGGGGTAATAGAACCCTCAGGATTTTTCAAAGGGAAATAGATCCCCTCAAAATTTACAAGGGTAACTTACTCCCCTCAGGTTTTTTAATTAAAAAAATAAAAATAGGAAAAAAATTATAATTGCTGAAAAATAAACTATTTCTGAAGTTTTTTTGACTTGTTTTTTGTTTCTGTTTTTTTTTTTTTTTTTTACAAAAAGAATATTTATTGCTTAGAAGTACAAGAATACTCGGAAGCTCTTGTTCTGTTGTTGTGTATTGTCATCTCACTTTGTCATAATAAGCCGATGGATAGTACACTGACGTGAGAGATTTCTTTTTAGGTTGTCACTGTCCAATATCCTTATTATCATTTTTAATATTATTTATTGAATGATAATTTCATAGAAAAATCTGCAATTGGTCTTCTCATTTTGAATTCTTTTCATATCACTGAGCATGTACGTGTTTACACGTGTCGTGTAATTAGATCAATAGTATCCACGATACGATTGATTGACTTGCTCCACTGGAAACGCAAAGCAACAAAGCGTCGTAATGTGAAGGTACCACGAGGTGTGTTTCGTTATTTTAGAACCACGACAATTAGTAATTGATTGGTAAATACGTTTTTTATATTTCTTATGAATATTTAATTAAAAAGATGAGGGGAGTGGAATCCACTCAGAAAATCCCAAGGGGAACTATTTCCCCTCGGAATTTTCTGAGGGATTCCGCTCTCCTTGTTTTTTGTTTTTTTTAAATAAAATGAAAAATAATATATATATATATATATATATATATATATATATATATATATATATATATATATATATATATAATTACTTAAAAATAAACCATATCATATCATAAATGAGCCACCGGCTCAGGTACAAGATACTATCATTACTGCCTGGATAATTAGACATCCAACCCATAATCACAATGACCCAATTGCAAGAGTGGAGCTCTACCAACTGAGCTATATCCCCACGAGCCAAGTGGAGTATGCATTAAAGAATAAAACTATTGGGCAGTCGAGTATGATTATTACGGTTTTCTCATAGAAATTGTGCAGATTGAATACACCGGGTGAATGGAGAAAAACACACTGTTTTTTAAGTGCGGCTGGTTTGATCTAACTCATACAGGCACAAAAGTTCATCAACATTATAAGCTTGTCGATATCAATCATAAGCATAGGTTCAATCGATATAAACCTTTTCTACTTGCTGCCCAGGCTGTACAAGAGTATACTACTATGCATACCCAAGTTTGAAACGAGACAAGTTGGACTGGTGGGCAACGTATAAAATCAAGTCGAGTTCATTGAGTTTAGCGAGCCTCTAGCAGAGCAATCATTATAAGAGGAAGTTGTAGATACACGCAATCCAATTCAACTGGATGATGTTGATTTCCAGTTGCACGACCTCAGTGATAATGACATAGATGAACTTGGTGACGAGGCAGATGATGATACAGAAGAAGAGTTACTCACCGATCAAGGCACAGATCAAGACACTGACGAAGTTGAGTTTGGTGATAACTTTAATAGTGAAAGTGTCGGTTCAGATGATTAGTTTGGTTGAAATATATGTAAATTGTTGATATTGTAAAACGCTCTTGTTTTAACTAATTGATTTATATTTTGACTTATTAAAATGGTTGATATATACTGGCATTTTGTGAAATATTCATATTATATTTAGTTTTAACAGATTTTGAGAGGTCGTGGAGGCGGATCTAGTCTAGGTCGATCAAATATAGAATCAGCTAATCGTTTAGCTGATTTTGATGGTGATTACATGGGCCTTGGTACTGATCATTCAGCGCCGACCCCAGATTTCACCACACCGACTCTGACACTGACACCATCCGATGCGGGTACATCCCGACAGCACTCAGGGCCCACCAGAGAGGCGATACCTATATATATCACCGGGAAGAAGTAATTAAATCAATCATTATAAAATTCTAATCATCGTTATTATTAAATTATATTTATAATCACAAACACAATTACAGGCTACATAGCAGGGAGGTCATGATGACCAACATATTTAGGGAGATCATGGAGAAAGAGCTCCATCCCGCCGGGTGGCATTTTAAGGCAGTCCCTAAAGAGATATGTGGATTGCGGTGGGACATGTTTCATGTAACTATTACTTTGTGTCTAAATTTATTAATTTTTATTGTAACTTGAGAATCATTGATCAATTGAATTATATGTATACTCCATAGGATATACAGGCAACATTTCTCCGCACGATGGCGTACAAGTATGGGAAATGGCTTAACGAGTATAAGTAGTTTCGTGATCAGACTGGTCAGTCACCGAGAATCATTGACGAGGGGTCTGGAGGTAAATGGTTTTATTATGTCTTTTTGTTAAATTAAAATTTCTTATTATTACATATGATTTAAATTTTATATATCATGCATTTCAACTAGGGTATGTAATGTTGAGTGGGACAAGCTCGAGAACAGGAGGGGATCTGAACAATGCAGCATTAATAGGAGGAGCGAGCCTGCTGGTCTAAGTACTGGGATGTCGAAGTATAGAGGGTGTCTAGATCTACGATCGATTATTCTTATGGTATCGTAAGTAACTTCAAATCATAATATATTATTTATTTATTTAGAATGTTAATTATCTGAGAATTTATTTGGATATAGGAGCATGCGACGGGTGAGCCGGCTACTGCGTACCAGGTATTTGTACGTACACACAAGAAGGACGATGGTACGCGAGTTGATATGAGATCCAGTAATACTAATGTGAGTCTTTTTTATTTAACTTATTTTTTATTTTAATGTAGAATTTACTAACGAGTTGTATTTCAGGAGGAGTGTGAGGAACATCTGGATGAGGCACGTACTTCTTCACAGGATCTGGATAACGAGGCTGACCCTGACCTTATTTATATCGACGTCATTAGATCGAGTAAATGCCGACATTACAGCACCGGCTGGTTCGGGAAGGTGGTGGCTGCTATGAAGGATTTTTGAGGCAGTTGTTCTTGCTCCTCCCACCAGGATATGACTCATTTGAGGGGGTTCGAAGCGCAGCTCCAGACGTAGAGGGAGGAGTTAGAGGCCTTGAGACGAGCTCAGCAGGCGATTGAATATAGATATAATGAGTCTGAACTACTACGTTAGCAGCAACGACAGGAGCAATATCAATTTTAGGCACATGTGAACGCGCTGATGGTCAAGCTGTTAGCTCGATTACAGCAGTACCCGCCGCAACCTCCCCCATCATAGGACTCCTTTGTATCGAATGTTTTTATAAACTTTTACCGACATTTTTGTTGAACAAATTTAATAATTGTAAATTGTCATAAATTTATATAATTAGTTAATTTATTTGCCAGTTTATTAATATATTTTTTTTTGGGTATTTTAATTAAATAAAGGTTTTAAAAATTAAAAATAAAAATAATATTAAAAAGGATAAAAAACGAGAGGAGATTTCCCTTTTAAAAACCGAGGGCATATTCCTTGGAAAAATTGAAGGTGCCTTCCCTCAGTTTTTTTTCTTTTTTTTCAAATATTATTTTTTAATCTAAATCCCCTTGTAAAAATTGATGGCTTCTTTACCCTCGGTTTTTCCAAGGGCATTTTTGCCCTCAGTTTTTTCGAGGGTAATTGTACTTTCGATTTTTTTGAAGGCCATTTCACCCTCAGAAAAATCGAGGGGAAACCACCCTCAGTTTTTTCAAGGGCGAGTCTTCCCTCGATTTTTTTCGAGGGCAATCAGATTCAAGACACCAGAATTTACCGAAAAAATGAACTTTCGGTAATCCCCTCGAAATATTTTACCGTTGAGAATTTTTTCGAGGGGAACTTGCCCATGGTTTCGCCCTCAGTAAATTGATAAACGAGGGCATTTTGCTTATTACTCGTAAAATTCTTTTTTTGTAGTGAAATCTATTTTTTATGCCCCAAAAATTAGAAATTTGTTACTTTATATCGAGAAAGTAAGAAAATTTCTTAGTTAGTGTTTTGAATAATTTTGGAACAAAAAGGAAATCTTGTCAGAAAAAAGGTCACCAGAAAATCGGCAGCGGCGGCCAATGGGATGGTGGTTATTATTATTATTATTATTATTATTATTGTTGTTGTTGTTGTTGTTGTTGTTGTTGTTGTTGTTGTTGTTGTTAATATTAATATTATTATATAAATAAGGGATAACCTTGTAATTGTTTATTTAAAATTGAATTAAATAAAAAAATTGGATAATTAGTTGGAGTATTTGACAAAATAAATATTATTTTATAGTATATTTGGCAATTACCCCTTATTAATGTTCTTTTTTCATAGTTTGTGTGTTGTGGAATTTTCTTTCATAAATTTGAATTAATTGACAAGAATGAAGGAATAATTAACTTTAGAATGTATGTAAGACTAATTGACAAACTGACCCTTATTTGGAGGACTATTTGATAATATTCAAAAAAGAAACAAATAAAAATAATATCATAAAATGTAAAATATGTTGGAACCCATCCTATGAGATTTATCCATGTAAATGCATGTCATTTATTTGGTGGCAAATGAGTAAAATTAAAACCCTCTTGAAGATTATATATTATGGGTTTGAATTAGAGAAAAAAACTCTTGTTTCTCTGTGAGGTTGAAAATTGAGAGCATTTCCAATGCAACAATGTTGAAAGTAAGAAAATTGACACATGACATAAAAATAATTATGTTTCACATTAAATGTTTGACATTGTCAAGAGCAATGTGAAATTCTAAACACTGCTCTTGATAATGTCTAAAATTAATTTTAAATATATCATCCAATCATGTTATTTTTCTCTATATATTTTTTCTAAAAATAAAAAAATAAATCATCACATATATAATATTAACATTGATGCATTGGAGAAATATTTTATAAATGTCAATGTTATTGGTCACATATATTCAATTAACACTATTAAATTGGAGATACTCCGATATCAGTCTATTGATCCATATGAATGCAGCATGCGCGATCAAATTGAAGAAAAAATCAATTTAGGAAGGCTTTTTAATGTGCATGTACCAAGAGTTCAAGAGACTAATACAAATTATTATTTGATTAGGTAAAGTACAAAAAAAAAAAAAAAAAGCAAATTTCATTGGGGTTGATATATTTTCCTTCTAAAGAAAGTGAATTCATTTGATTAACAATTTTATTAATTCCAAATAATCATGAGAATGTTTTTCCTAAATTATTATGTGAGATGACGTTAATAAAAATGTAGTAGCTACTTTTCAATAACATGGCATGAATCACGAGACAACTTCACAAGACGCGTGACGGGGATAAAGAAAATTAGATTGGAAAACGAAAAAAAAATGATTATGAAAAAGAAGACTCGTGATGAAAACAAATGATAAAAAGAAGAGGAACAATCAAGAATGTTTGGTTCATCTTGCAATGGATTGATAGCACGAATCTTTCGCCAGTATGATGTAACGGACAACCTAATATTTTAGGTAAGGGTTTAGGCCAAAAATTAGGTAGTACTAGAGATAATAATGGGTAGGACTGGATATTGTAAAAAGCAAGTGTAACATAATATCAAAATTCATAAATTATTTTTAACTAAGAGGTCCACGATGCATAATATCATCAAAATTGAATTTGCATTTATATTCACGGAATATTTCCTTTCAATGTAATTGTCAAATAATCAGCAAGAAAATCATCATCCATCTTATTACGAATTGTTGTCTTGACATGTTCAATTGGCGAGAAAGATCTCTCAACAGTAGCAGTAGATACAAGTAGTGTTAATACAAGACGAATTAGTCGTAGCAGTATAACATAATGTCTGAACGTCAACTCACTACCAATTGTTCACATAATTCAGGTTGAGTAGATACTTGAAATCAGGGATCGGAAAACACATCATTTTGATAATGTTGCAACTCAACTCTTAAAGAAAATATATCATGCAGTGTAAAATCCCGAGGATAATACTTTCTCGCAAGCTTGCAAATATCATCCATGTTGAATGAGTCAAATGATTGTTTTGGATCCAATGATGCATTGAGAGAAAAAAGATCTATCGATGTTTCATTAAATCTTTTATTTAACTCCATCACAAGAAATTTATCGCTTTATTGAAAATATCAAAATTATAATAATGTTCAACAGTACGATACTCATGCCCACGAGAACGACCAAACTCTATATGAACTATCAAAGTCTGGTATGTAGACATCATGTTTTGAGTAGAAGGTTGTCACTCCAAGTATAAATTCTTGCCAGCTCTCTTCTTTCAATTATTCAATAACCTTTTTCGTAGTGTAGACATATCATATTACTGTTAAAATATCTTAAGTTTTCATTTGAAGCCCTGACATAAAATATATGTAATGGCCAAAACCATACGCATGAAATGCAAGACAAATACAAACTCGAAATAAGTAATATTTTCGTATATACCACCAACTTCAGCATGAGTGTTTATAGTTGGGATATGTTCACTTAGACATTCAAGCACATTACAAGTAGCTCCAAACATATCCATCATACTCTTTAAGGAGTCATAATGAGAACTCTAACGAGTTGCTCCCGCCCATTGCAAATTAGCAGTCTGATTAACCCCACGTCCTGTACTATATTCTCCAAGTGCTAACAAGTTCTCTATCTCTCTTCTTTGAGCAAATTTCAACTCACAGATACGCTTAGGAGAAAAACTCACCATATTGACAACATTATCCAAATGAGAAAAAAATCTCAAATATCGTGAACATTTTTAACGACTGAAATTAGCGTTAATTGTAATCTATGGGAAAACAATGCACGTAATATGAATATGGACAATCTTTGAGAACTAAAGCTTGGAGACCATTCGCACACCTCACATATTACTTGCTCTATCATATCCCTGGTCTCTTATTCTCTAAACTTGAAGGTTGTATCGGACAAGAATATCATTGACGGTATTTTGGAGAGTTAACTAGGTAGTATCAAAAATACTTTTGATTGCAAAAAAATCATTCTTCTAGAACCCATCAATACTCACAAACCTCGGGATAAGAGTCATTTACTCTCTATTATATTCAGCTTTTGCTTCATCAACAAGAATGGAAAAGCCTGCGTCTCCTATATCATCGCGGATTCTTTGTCGTATTCTGTTAATCATTATATTCAAAGTCTTTTTTCAAACTTCTGGAGAAGTGTATCTGTTACTTCTCACAAGATACTCAATACATCCCCAAGTTCTGTATTTAGTCACCTAAAAACATCCAGCATTTGAAGAAAATTCCCACGATTAATGAATTAGATGATTCATCATGGCCATGAAGCCACAACCTTAAAGTGCTAGCCATCAATCACTTGTAATTGTGGTTTTAAGACAAATACGATTTTTTTTGAACTTCTTTACTCATTACCTTGTCAATATGTTGAGATGATCTAATTAAATTCCGAGCTCATTTCAATGATGTAGCATGATGGTATAAAGATGATGAACCAACATGCGTAAGAACTGCACCCAACACATTCTTTTCCACTTGTTAAATCTATTAGTAGCTAATGATGAGAGATTTGGTGGAGTAGGATTGCTAAGGAATAGGAAGCAATAAAAACCAATATGCCTTGTCTTTGAAGGAGAGTACTCCAATCATCGAATATATATATGTTTGTGAATTGACGTGTTTGTTTACCGCACGATCTATGTGTATACTCAAGTTTACACTACTACAGACTTCATATTTCACGTCGGCTTTTCTGCACTTTTCACGTCGGTTTTGGAACTGACGTCTAAACGGCCGACGTGAAAAATCACGTCGATTTTTGTAAAACCAAAATTAAAGATTTGACTTTTCACATCAATTTTTGGTGAAAACCAACATGGATTCTGTGACTTCACGTCGATTTAGTGAAAACCGATCGGTTTCTTTGAGAAACGATGTGGTTCTATAATTTTTTTTAAGTACACCGTTTATTTATACAATCCCACCTAATAAATAATATATAAGAAACGATCCAAATATCTCATTTAAGCAAAAAACTTTGGTTTACACAAAAACGTAACCAATGAAATTACATAAAAATTCAAAATAACCAAAAAATAACTCAAAACCATTCAACAAAGAGTTCAAATATCATTCCTTCTCTTCAAGAGCTAAATTCTAAAATATACTAGTTATAAAAAATAACACCTCTCTAATTCGTACAAGACGATAATGCTTGAGATTCCACAAATTCAAATGCACAAAAGATCATACAAATTCAAACATATTCAAATCAAAACAAAATATCAACAAGATTCTCCAATGCAACACACTAATATAAGCTTTTAACTGAAAGAATTACATGGTTAAACCTTTCTCCATCCAATCAATGAGTCTGCGTGATTTCAGCATCCATAGGCATAAGCTTTTTGATCTTCATGTCTGTTAACAATGTGAAGATCACTCATATGAACTCCACAACCGTAGCTTAAGTAGAAATAATGAAATGAAATTTGGCAACTTACCCAAAGCTGGAACAGGACTTGTCATTGAAATATAGGCCTCTGATGTAACTGATGTTGAATATATTAATGCGCAACTGATTCCTTGTCAGATCAAATAAAAGAACAATCTAAGCATGCTTGTAACATAAAATTTATTTCAAAAAAAATAGAAAAAAGGGGTAAATTTTCCCTCTTAACTTGCAAAAAACAAGGTAGGATTGCAAATGTTGCTTAAACTTAAGCAAAGCAGGACTAAGATTTGTCCATGCAGCATATAAACTTCATTCATAATCGTGTAAGTCTCAAAATAATCGAAGCTGTTAACTCGTAAAATTGTTATCAGCAAAAACAACCAGCATACCCTAAGCAAAACAGTGCAAGGCAATTCAATTGGAAGCGCAAAGTAATTATGTTAACAAGAAACAATCACAATTCACAAACCTGGTACACTGGGTACTGTGTATTTAATCCACACACATACAAATCAATGATACTCCAGATGAAACAAATTGCATTTAGTAAATAAATAATTACTAAATGCAAGATACATGGTTCATAATTTTCAAGTAGTGATTATGCAGTAGCTCAGATATTGTTTTATTTTCTGGGGTAGTCAAACGAGCTGCCCGATTCTTCGAAATCGGCGTTGAGCTTCGCGTCTACTGATGTTTGGGCGATTATCCTTGCACTGTGCCTTGATCGGGCCAAGTTTGTGGAGGACTGAACGGGCTGCGACATTTTTATTTTTTTTTTGTCGGCGAATCTGAACGAAGGAGAGATTAATCAAGACAGTGGTAAAAGTTATCAAATATTTGCTTCAGTCTGCAAGATAAAAAAAATAATTGTATACATATATTAAGAGTTTAGATTTCAGGTTAGCATCTAGTTCAACTTGAATCTATTAAAAAACATTATGCAAGCATCAAATACAAGATACATGGGCTACAAAACAGTTCTACCTTTGTGTAGTTATTAAATTTCATAAAAAAATTAAAATTAATAAAAAAAATAAAATAATAATACAATGGTAAAAGTTATCAAACCAATAACTAGGAGTCTATAAACTACCAGCCACTAAGAAAACTAGATTTCATGTTGCAAGATAACAATAAACTGCAGCCCTGAAACTACATATATTCAAAAGTTCATATTTGTATTTTCAGGAATTTAATCAATCAAATCGTTATCTTAGCATCAAATACCAGATACATGGCCTATTAATTAATAAATAGTTTACCTTATGTGACTATTAAACTTCAAACCAAAAAAGACAGAAAAAAGAAACAGGAGAACTGTAAAGTTACTATCTTCTTTTTCCCCCTTTTCACTGGTGTTTGCAGAAGAAAAGTTGAGAGAAGCAGAAAATAACCTTTTTTTTTAAAACTCGGATAAGCTCAGAAATTGAGAGCTCGAGTTCTCAAGAAATAAATTCTTCAAATAGCTTTGAAATTGAAAATTCCCAAAATATTAGTAATTTGAGCCCTCTGAGAATTGAATCCCAATAGCATGGGTAAAAAGATCATTAATAGATTAATGTTGTATATTATAGAAACTTGATACATAGAAATTCAGATTACCACATTGAAATGAATTTGACTTTGGCTACTTTTGCAAATGACCTCATAAGATCCAATTCTTCACAAAAATCGTGTCCAAGACTATCAAGGGCAATTTTTCAGAATTTCCATACCTGAAAAGTATCCGACAAAGCATTTATAATAAGAACTAAGTCGGTTTACAAGCAAGAAATATGCCTTCCTCAAATAAAATCATAAAATGAAGCAGCAGGATATAGTTTTTTTAATAAATTTGTAGCGCAAGAATTTCTTACATTGATTGATGAACTACTGGTTTAAGTTCATTTTGTATCATAATCGATCTGAATGTTAGTTAAAAATGCCAAATTAAAAACCTCTTGAACTTTACTTAATAGCTAATATAGCTGGTGCCATATATTAAAAAAGAAAAAGAAAAAAAAAATGAAAAAGGACATGTATTCATATGCAGATAAGTCTAATCAATGTAAACAACCGGTTGAATAAGCTGAATATATATAATCACTCTTACCCAAATGATCTAAAAATCTCAAGTAGTCCATGTAGTTTTGAAGATATTTGGCCAGTCGATAATGCACCTGATCCACTATTTACAAACTTTAGAAGCTTCTTATACCCTGAGAAAACAACACAAATTGAGAACGATCAATAATATTTAATAACTTTTATCCTTGTATGATAATAATAATTATTCATTAGTGTTTTTTTTAAGCCTTACCATGAGATCCTTCAATTATAGATAGAACCTCCTGAAGAAAATTTCCATATTGCACAACACTTATAAACCTCACAACATTCCCCTTGAACCCTTGAATCTTTAATGGACGAGATACCTGATAAAGAATGTTTCATGCAGAGGGAAAAGAAACAATTTATTAGTACTTAACCAAAACAATTACAATAAATTAAAAAGATTTAGTCCCAAGAACAAATGTTTCCATAATGTTAAACACACCGAAAGGCACAATAAAAAAGACAAGGTTACAATGGAGTTATCAGCCAAAAAGATAAAAATAAAAAATAATAATAATAATATTAATAATAATTATTATTATTATTACTTAATATTATTATGCTGAAATTAGTTGGGTTTACCTTTTCTGATTGAGGAGCAGTCATTCCAAAAATCTTAGGTCTATTCGTAGATTTGTGATAGTAATCCTTCATAAATCAGAAGCTATCGATCAAAAAACATGTGCATGCACGAGCAATATTTATGTGAACACTAACAAAGAAACAATACGGAAACAAAACAATTATTAACTAACCTCCATTATTCTTGCGTACGGATTTTTGCCTGTAACTGCGAGTCAATACTTGAATATCATTAAGATACAGTGCGTTCACCTTACAAGTTGTTGTTAGTTCATCTCAACCAAATCATTTGAATCAAAGACCACGATTTAAGTCTAAGCTAACAAATAAAGGAATTACTAATTTTAGAACTTAATGATGTTAACAATTATCTTAACAATAAGCTCTATATTTGCATAATTGTATTTCTCCAGGAAGAATAAGCCGAGCTCTTGGAGTTTTTAAAGTGGCTTGTTAGATCTTTGATTTCCGTACTTTCTCGAGGAGTATATACTCTTAAGGCTGCGTTTGGTTGAGGGCTTTTTACTACTGGATTTGGATTTTCCTTTCAAAAAAACAAACAAAGTTTTGAAAATCCTAATCCTAAACGGCTAAACCACACCTATTAACCTAATAAAATATTTCGATTTTTTATAACACAAGCAACTCAACAAGCTTTAACAATAAGATTTTAATGCCTACCCTTCATTGAAAAGAAGCATAAAATAAAAATCCCACAACTATTCCATAAAATAAAAATCAGGCTCATCAAAGAAACACAAACTAAGGTTTGTTAATAAATATGTTGACATTTGACCGAATTTTCCAAATAAATTTATGAGTCAGGAAAAACATGATTTAAAATTGTGTAGTTCCCCTACGTCCAAATGAGCTATGGAGCTTCACCGGATAGCGAGGGGAACATTGTTCTAGCTTCACTTGTAATTATGCAACACATAAACTGCATGGCATGATACTATATGAGTAAAGCAAAATTAATAAAACAAACTTCAAAGAAACCAAAGCAACTCAGTCCCTTAGATGTTCATAACAATTGCGATCATATCCGCAATCATTACAGGTCTGTAGAACTCATCATAGCTGACATTCAATAGTCTATCGTAAATTAGATAAATAAATCATAAACAAGATTTTTGATGTTTTTGTAGCTGCCCCAGTGTGCTCCGAACATAAAAGAAAATTAGTAGAAGGATAGAAAGAGCAACACACTTAATTTTGCTTCAAGGGAACGAGTTGAAAGGAAACAGAGTTAAATTCAGTCAACCAGATAGCGAAGCAACACAACATAGTCACAACTAACACATCATGAATTGTTATATATACCAACAAAAAGTAAGCCGAACTGTGTTAATATATCCTTAAGCTTACTAGACCAGCTTCAAGAAATAATCAGCAAGTCTGAAGAGCAAAAGTTGAATGATTTATGAGCAGATTAACACCACCTGTCTCAACTTCAAAGAAAAAGGGGGTTGCCTGAATTTCCACTCAATGATAATAATAATAATAATAATAATAATAATAATAATAATAATAATAATAATAATAATAATAATAATAATAATAATAATAATAATAATAACAATATTAATAATATTATTAATGGGCTCAGATAAATGCTTCATGTGCTCATAGAATAGCCAAAGGCTCTTCTCATACAAGAGGTGTCAGAAATGTAAGCAACAGTCATCACAGACTCCACTAGACTACAAAATTAACAAAAGCAAATATGTAACACATCAATTAAAGAAAGGCTTCATTGAGAAGATTAGAATGTCCACATTTTGTTCTTCAGACATATGCTTGTCTTAAATAAAATAAAATCATAAGCCAAAAGTTTATTTTTAGAACAAACAATAATGAACAAAACTAGACGCCGTTAATGAAAACTCAAGGACTCAGTTTATGGGTGGTGATATATCAGTATGGTCGGCAAGGTATCATATCATGAAAGACACCATTACGACGAACGAGACCAAATTGTGTTCATCCTCGTCCAATGATTTTATAATATTTAAAAACAGAGATAACGGCAACTATGTTTTTTCATCAGATTTAATTCAAATAAAACAACAAATGCAATGAAAGGAACGAAAATGGGAGTCATCAGATAGGAGCGAAAGACTATAATAATGTATTATAATCACAAAATAATCATTTGAACTATGCTTCAGATCATCAATTGACCCCGTTTTACCATGAAACCAAGAAACAGAAGTAATAAAGAATATATGTAGATAAAAACAAAGCCTCAGAAGGAAGGCAGTAGTGTTTTATGTAATCATTGAATTATCATGAATAATAATACACAACGTCAATCATCATTGGCAGCTTAAAAAAAATCCCCACAAAAAAAAAAAAAACTTACCTTAATACAAAGGTACAATTTCAAACACAAGCAGATAAAAATCAGCCTCATAGAGAAGATTAGATCTATCGACATGTGATCTTTCGGACATATGCTTGTCAAAATTCAATTTATTAATCATCGGCCAATTAGAAATAAAATCAACTACGAAACAACAAAAAAACGAAAACGAAAAAGATATCAAGAAAATGACTCAGTTTATGGGTGGATGGTCGGCAAGGCATATAAAATGCCATTACGACGAACGAGACCTATCACTAACCACTCATCAATGCCCACAATATGTTATTTAACTATACAATAGAAGAATACGAATGTCCATGTATGAATTTGTGAGAGCTTAAAAAGATTGTATGTATATGATAGGGGTGGAGCGGCGCTGTGGATGAGATTGAGGTGAAAAATGGTGCTATTTATAAGATTGGAATTAGGTTAGGGTTTTGCGTTTTGCACTTAAAAGTGAGCTGACGGCGAAAAAAATCCAGATCGCGGACCACGTACAGTTTTGGAAGCCTGGATTTCGAGGATTAGTGAGAGATGATTTGACCTTGGAACATATTACAGCTCTGCATTCTGCGAGCACTTATGGTCACGTGATCTAACCGCGATGCACAGTAAATAACCCTAATTGAATGAGCGATCAGGGCCGAAAGAGGGGAACACTTGCGAAAATCGCATCGCCGGATTTGGGAGCGGCTGGAGCCATGAGAAATGGTATGGTAGAGAGACGGAAAGAATGGATCCCTAATTTGAGTTCCGACTTGAGAGTGGGAAGGGGGTATTATTTATTTTATTTATTGTATTCAACATTTTTTTTAATATAATTTTTCACAATCGGTTATTCGAAACCGACGTTAAATATTTTAAATCACGTCGGTTTTTCAATGAACCGATCGGTTTATTGAAAAACCGACGTGATATACATTTTACATCGGCTCTTAAATAACTGAAGTTAAACGGCCAACGTTAAATCACTGTTTTGTAGTAGTGTTAGGTTAATACGGCCCAACATTCAGATAAGCTTGTCGAATATCGTCATGTTCATTAATTGGATATTCATATATTTTTTTTCCTCTTTCCTAAATCACGTTAAATAGAAATAAATGACGAAGGCGGCCGTGGAGTCAAAAGCATAGGCGGAGGTGGAGGCAGGGGTGGAAGGGCATTTGAAATTTAGAGAGTTTCATATATATCTATTATTAGATAAAAAGATAATAATTTTTTTATAGTAGGTCATGAATATGAGCACAATCGAAATTCTTAGGGAGTTATACATTTGTGTATTGATAAGAGCATTCACTATTTCTTGAAGCTTGATCTCCTCCCCAAATTTTTGGAGAGTTATACATTTGTGTATTGATAAACCATTCACTATTTCTTGAAGTTTGATCGCCTCCCTTCCCCCCCAACACCCGGATATACCATATTGCAAAGAGAAACCATGAACCAGCCAGAATAGAAGAGCTTGACCCACCCATGAGTAAATATTTCATAGTAGACTCATTAGACCATACATCTTTCTTGGTATATCTAGATAATAGGTAGGAACATAAATTGAAACATTATGCATGGCTGACTATCCGAATCTCAGCCGTCATTGCCAATTTGTCTCTTCTCCGTGTGGTGGTAACGTGGAGTGCGTGTGAAGGCAGTGACCCCTCGACTGCCCTTCATCATTCTCCATCGAAAATCTCCATCAAATTATTTGATTATCACCGCAGCCTTATGAGTTTCTATGATTTTTTTATTTATTTTTTTTGTGTGTGTGTGTGTTTGTAGAAAGTGCATGAGATTGAATGTGGATGGAGGTTTTGAGAAGTGTCTTTTCTTGTTCCAAAAAAATCATTTATTATAATATATAAATGCCCACACACACACACACACACCAAAGGTAGCTGCTAATTATGCATCCAAACAATTCAAAAACACGAGAATACAGAGGTACTCTCTTGGTTCATGTGCAGTGTGAGTTCTCCCTTTCTTACATCAATCAACGCTCCACCTACAGTTAAGAATGGGCATACAAGTATCAGTGGGACATACTTATTCTCCTGAAGAGATAAAACCACAAAATTAACTAGAAAAATAAATTCACCTTTAATAGTACATCATCTACAATCCCTATTAGATAAATCGTAGACTTATACAACATTTGGAGCATAGTTTTAGTAGGCTTAATAATCCCTATCTCCAGCATCATTACAATAAACAGTGGCATCAAGTTGATGCTCGCTCCTAAATCACAAAATGCTTTGTCGAATAAGACTCCACCAATGTTCCAAGGGATAATAAAACTATCTGGATCCTTTCATTTTAAAGGCATATTCTTTTATATAAGTACACTACATTATTTGGTGAGATTCATTGTCTCGTATGCTCCTAAGTTTATCTTCCTCATTATCTCACCCTTGAAAAACTTCACATAATTAGGCATTTGCTGCAAAGTATCAACAAAAGAAGTATTAATATGGATTTTTCTATAAATTTCGAAAAAAAAAATTGTGCATACAATTTCTTCTATTGTAAATGTTGACAGAAAGGTAATGGAATAGAAGGGATTAGGAAGTTAGAAGTAGATCTTGGCTTCTCATCCCTTGTTCTGCTCGCTACTTGATTCTCTTCCTTGTCAAATGACTCTTTATTCACCTACTCCGCTTCTTTTGTGATTTTTTTAGTATCATCACTTAGCTTCTTTAAGCCCTCATACTCGGTACCACTCCTTAAATGAATGGCTTTAAATTGCTCTTTTGGGTTGACTTCCTTATTATTCAGATATTGACCCTTTTGATGTTGGTTTCCCATGATGGTAGCCAACTAAGAGATTTGAATCCCTAGAGTGTTCATGTGAGTCCCAACCGACCCATTAAGGTGAGCTAAATCTGCCTCGATTCTCTCCAACCTACTCATTCTCAACAAGGCTTGGCCTTGTCTACCCCTTAAATGAACTGAGCATCTTTTCAAGGCTCAATTTCTTTTCTTCGTTGGTAACCCCATTCATTTTTATTTGGAGGTGGGGATAGGATATATATGTCTACAAGACTATCACATCTCATTATGCGCTTCTCTGCTTGAGTTTTTAATTGGAAAACCAAACAAATCAAATTTAATAGTAATCAAGTTATCAATAATAAGTTTTCAGACTAACATTAAGTTTTTAAAAAGTTAAGAAGCATTTAGAACATTTTGAAAGGCTAATGGTGGTTTTGGGTGGGGGTGTGGATTAATGTTGTATGATCGTGACCCGAATTGGAATATAGCGGTCATTTTTGACAATTATAACATGATTATCTATCGAATTAAAATAAGATGAGAGGTTACCTTAAATGGACGTTATATGCGTGATGGCTCTGGTGTCCATGTACCACGTGGCATCCAGTTTGGTGAGTCCAAGTGTGTGAATGTACTTCAATGTCTATTAACGTGGGATGGGCTTCGATGGAATAAGCCTACTGAGGTGTGGCCAACGATGAAAGGCTTCTTGGTGTTAGGCCTAAACCAAGAAGTTGTTGGGTATAAGCAAGGGGTGTGCTTGTGTCATTAATTCCCAAGGCCATTATTGCAATCCATGCGTCATCCGTGGATTCTAAGCTTGGCGTGTTGTCCATTTTACCGTTGTTGTGTGCTGTCGTAGCCACTACCATTTCCATCTTTGGTTGACCACCATTGTCTCGACTACCATCGCTGAGGACACTATGTTTCCCATTACCGCTGTAGCCACGATTTGAACCTAATTTACCACTACTGCAGTAATTTGAAGATTAAGGGATGTTATCAAATTCTAGTGCGACCATGGCAGCAGTTGATCCTTTAGTAAAATAAATTCGCAAAGCTTGTTCCTTCAAGAGTTAACATTGACCAGCCTTGATATAATGGTTGGAGAGGGTTTCTTTGAAGAATGAGTGTGGCAACACTATTGTAAGCGATCGAAAACCAGTTGAAGAACAAGGCGGTCATCGATACCAGAGCTTCAATGTTCTTGTGTTGATTGGACAACGTTTTGAGATGTTGACAATATGCGAAGGCAATAGAAAAATCATGTATGTTTGTTGAGATTTATTCTTCAATTATCATGGCTCGAGAATTCTTATTATCTTGTAAGATGCCTCGTAATCGATTCCAAGCATCCATGGTCGTGAAATTGAGTTTGATAATTATATGAAATAAATCATTCAAAATAATTGCATAGACCCTTTAAAGAAGTTTAGAATTACACTACAAGAAATTTGATTTTTGATGACGATACATTTCGTCACTAAAAGTCTATTTTTTTCGTCACTGAAGAGAAACGGTGACGAAAATTGAGCGTCACAGCGGTTGTCATAGTATTGCTGTCACCATTGGTGAAAGTGACAATTTTTTCAAACGCGTCACTAAATGTTTGGTTTTGATGACGCTCATGTAAATTGTCGTCATAGATGATACTATTTGGTGACGTTGAATTCGTCATGTAAGTGACTGAAAAATCATCATCAAAAGATCGGTTTTGTCACCGTATGTTACCATTTTCAATGACAAACACTTAATTTGTCATCAAAACATTTGACTTTCCGTGACAAACATAACTACAGTGACAATTTTTATTGAGTTATAATGATGCTCGTATTGTCATAATATGTACTAAACATTTGCCGAATATAATGTAATTCGTCACAATAGATTTGTTTTATAATGACGCAATATTGACCGTCACTGAACATCTATAATTACAATGACAAACCATTGTGTCACCATTTACTATGAAAGGTGATGAAATTATTTGTCACGAAAGAATTAGCAATATATGATGAATATTATAATCATCATAAAAGGAATATGTTCAATGATGATTTAAGGGTTACATATGGTGATAAAATCCATTGTCATTAGATGAGTTTATATGGTGAAAAGCCAATCATCATTAATGATTTAGTTTAAGTGACAAGTTCAAAGTATTATGTGATAAAACAAGTTGTCATGATTTATTAAAGTGATAAATTTAAAATACTTATGTGACGCTTAAATTGTAAGAATTGAGTGAATATGTACATTAATTTGTCATTATTCTTTTGTAAGGAAGAATATAATAGCGATGAAAATGAAAGCAAATGAGCATTTATCATTACAATATAATGATAAAAATATTCCAAAATATTTCTTCGACCATTCCGAACATATACCAAAACGCTGATAATTAGCCAAAATAATACTTTAAAATATCCAGAACCCCAATATAACTAGCGAACTTAGTGAATTGCACTCAACTTTTAGGTCTTCCAATCAACGGATCCACCTCTATCTTCATTTTTTTTCCTGAAGAGACATCAAATGCCTTCATGATGCCCCTGATCCATTGTTACGTTTTCTTTCTCAATTCTGGAAACTGCATCAGCACATCAATTAATTAGGTATATAATTAAGCATCATTAGTTGATTTTGATAACTATTGTACATATATGAACAGGTGACATATAAGTAGACATATAAGTAGAGGGGTATTAATAAATCTGAAATGATGGCACAACATTTGGAAAGAAAAAAACAACAACATTTTTCGTCAAATTAATTCCTTACCCCACGTTAATGAAATCACTTTTCTTGAACTCACAATCAAGTATATAATCATAGTTCCCCCAAGAGTTACCACCACTCTGATCAATGGGCTAATCTTTGGCTCTCCTTTTATAATCTACGTTCGCTGGAGCAGGCATTGGAACGAGAGAAACTGCATAACCCATGTATGGATCGTACGGGGGAGGAGCAGGGGGCATATACCTGACATGAAATAACATCTTTATTAGAATTAAAAAAAAACTCCACGCAAAAGCTTCGGTATATTTTTTCAGCTACAATTTGTATGTAAATCTATATACAGCATACCCATTTGGTGCCCAGATAGCTGGTGGGGAGGATGAAAAGGAGACGTTGAATAAGCAGTGTGTGTATAATCAATCACCTCCCGTTCGCATCCGTTTACTCTGGTCATAAGCATTTGAATCAGCAAAGAAAAACACTAAGTATGGGAAAATTATACCTACACGCACTCACACGCACTCAGGTCTAAGCAAATACCTCATTTTATGAAAACTACATTCCTAGAAAGAAATAACAAGAGAAAAAAAGGGAAAAGAGGTAAGTGCTTATTAATTAAGCTAACACAGTAGCATTTATTATAAAACTTGAAGCAAAAAGAATATATATGTAATGATATATAATAAATACATGTATAATATATTCCTCTTTACCCATCACCAAAATGAACAGACACTCTCTGAGAGTCTAATGTACATAATCCTATCAAAGTCCCATTGGTACATGCTTGCGCACATTCTCTAACAGAGTCCTCTAATCGAAACAGAAAAATAAACTCGACCTTTCAACTCTCACAAAGTAGAGCGCATATAAATCAACCAAAAAAAACCCCGAAGACCTATCTAAATCATCGTGAACGTTTATTTCTTTCTTTACCAAGAATAACCATTCTTTTGCTATTTCTCCCTGGACGAATATTTCCAAAAATAGCAATACGTAAAAAGCACTAACCTAGTCAAGCGCCGATTTATTTTTCCGACTAGACGGCTTCGGAATAGCCGCATTCGAAAGAGCCAGAAAATCCGGCTTCAAACTCCACTTCGACATGGGCCACAATAATAACAATGCTCCGTTTTCCGAATCCTACGAACTCGATGCGCTCGACGATTTTCTAACTCCATTCCCATTGTTGATCAAAATAGAATCTCCTAAACCCACAGGAATCGTGCTGGAAAGAAGTATCTAAATGAATACAAATTAAAAAGAAATACCAAGATAAATTATAGGCTGAGTTTGTCATTATATTGAAGTGTCTAAATGGTAACTTTTAAGAGAAAAGAAGTCACCTGCATTAACAGATTCTAAATTTTCTCCACTCGATGCATTCTTTTTTCTTCTTGATCTGGAGAAAAAAAAACTCATTGAACCTTAGATTTCACAAAATGGAAAATCAAAATAAATAAATAAAGAAAGAATAAAGCAGAAAATAGAGAAAGTTATTCAGGAAGGGGGGAAAAGGAGAGAAAGAACAAAGAAAACCAATTTCATTCCCCACTCCAGACTGAATTTTCATTTTACTCTTTTTCCAAGACTTTTCGTTACTGAACTCATAGAAGGTACTGTAACTGTTAATTAACTGGTGGGTTTTGCTAAATACTAACTAAATAAACTGAAAATAGGTTACTGTCAACACTTCAACCTCAGAAGATAAAAACTGAAATTGAGCTGAATCTGTTTTCTGATGCAATTTCAAATATCAGATAACACTGTTTGTACACAATAATCAGTTCCACAAATTTGTATAATAATCAACGTAATAATATGCAGCGACTAGAAACACAAAACACAGTGTGCAGCTTAAAATCGAAAAAAATGCAGGATAAATTAAAAGAAAAAAAAAACATACAATTAAAAAAAATGAAACCTTTGGCTCGGGAAAAGGCTTGGCCCTCAGGCCCAAATCGGGCAGCCGAGGTGCCGATGGAAAAACGTCGTTCTGCGATGCTAAGCAATTAGCTAAGCTTTTGGATTTTCTGTGGTGACTCAACGGTGGGTTAGAAAGGGGCGAGGAGGGTTTGGTGAATGGGCCGTCCTCTAGATAATGGGCTCCCTCTTTCTGGTACAAAACCATTTCGAAACCTTCGGATGAGCCTGAGGTAAGAGCTTATCAATCAGTCCTTTATCGTTAATTCCAATTTTCCAAAACCCATTAAAGAATCTATTATTAGAATGACACTGTTAATATAAATGTGAAGTAACTATTCCTTTTCATTTTAAGCACTCAAGCCCATTTACAACCCCACATCCTTTGTTCAGGGCAATTTTGTGTGTGTGTATGTGTGCGCGCGGGCGTGCAGTCGAAGGGGAAAAGGGTTGGGGATTTGGGAGACAATGACCAAGAAAAATCATAAAATCACCAAGCAAAAGAAAATAAATAATTACCTGGTGTCGTAGGATTAGAATTAGAGTCCTTGTTGTACAGTGGAATAGATGAGATGCACCTTTCTATGAAATTCAATTGTCGAACAACTACGTACATAATTCTATTGAACTTTATATTCAACATTAATTAAACCTATGATTGAATAGAAGATACAAGGAGAACCTTATAATAGGTCTACTGCTTCCCGTCATCATTTATCAGCCACTGGATCTCCTCCAATACCCGTCGAAACACCGAGTCTCATCCTTTTGTTTGCCGCCACTAGTCGATGACCCGTCAAAAATTAGGGCATCGACCGAGTGAAAGAGAGAAGGGTGAGATAGGAGTGAAGGATAATATTTCCCTCAGCCAACAGTCTTCATAAGGTGAAATTCCCCTTTTCCTCCGAATTACACAAATAAAAATCCCTTGAAATGGCTCGCACCAAGTAGACTCATCGCCTTGTGCCCAAACTCATTGCCTTGAATTCTTTTAGCGCACGCCTATAGGCAAGAGCAGAATAGAATTTATTACGGAAGCTATTTTGAGTAACTATTATTATAATTAATGCTATACAGGTTCCTAAGCCACCGTGCTTACATTGTTGTGTTGGCCATTACCTAGTTGTACGTAATGACTT
>BMAC01001256.1:10429-22283 GCA_014905375.1 Phtheirospermum japonicum
TTGTCCTGAATTACCGGGGGATTAATAGGCAGAAGACAAATTTACACCTCTCTCTTTTTTCTTTTTTTTTTAACTTTTCAGAAATGAGAGAAGACGTATAAAGACGATTGTGATGTCTGATTTTTACATTATGCAATCTATATTTCAAAAAACATCTTTTTTTTTTTTTTGGACTCAAAAAATCATACATACTTGAAATCTCAACAATCACGTTCAGTATGCCAAACATGCCAAAATAGAATTCGACTATCCTTTCATGTATTACCCATCAAAGACAACAATATCTACAAATTTGAATTGATATAGAACAAATCACTTTATTACGAATTAGAATAGACACCTAAAAAATGAGTTGACCTGTAATTCTAGCAAAGTGGACCAGATTTGCAGAAATTTTTCTCAAATCAAAAGCAAGTGTGTGTTAAGTTGATGAACAAATCCTAAAGCTTTATCATCTCATCTCGCATTTATTATGCAGCACGCAGCACGCCCCAAGCACGACCGAAAAATCCCGAAACTTTATCTCCGTCCTCTTCCTCAAATAGCTCCACCGAGCCTTCAACCGCATGAACGCCTCCTTCGCCACCCCCTGCGCCTCCTCCACTTTCTCGTTATGCTTAATAAAAGACGTTCAGAAATTTGGACGACCTGAGTTTTATTTCATCTTTCCCTCATTGCATTTACGCTGCAAAACACAAAACAAAAGTAGTGCAACGAAACTAAGTTAGAGGTTTGATAAAGATAAACAAAATAATGTTTGCACAGAGCTCAAATAATACAAACCCTGGAGTCGAATGGCATCTCAAAATTAGTGATCATCATCACCCCAACAATTCTCCAAACCATAAAACCTCCAATCCCAATCAATTCTAATCCCTTGCATCCTCCGATTCGTCAAATTACCACAACAATCCTCACACCCAGGCCGCCTCACCGCAATCGTCAAACGAATCAAATTACCCATTCAATTCCCAGCACAATCCTCAAAGTCCCACGTTGGGATCGTCAAATTATTATCAGAACCTCAATTTCTCATCCCGCATAAGCTCAATAATAATCTAGTCACGAAAACATAATTGTAACTACAATTATTTAACCAAATATATTATATCACAATCCATTCGCATACTACTTGTGGGGTATGATTAACTAAATGAAAAGGCGTAACAAATTAATATAGTTCGTGGTTCATACCTTCTTGTAACTCAACTCGTAATTGTTGTTCCTGCGGGTCGGAGACTATCATGGTAAGCTCCGATAAAACTCTTCAACCCGAGATGAATATAACACCCACATTATTATGTAAAAAATGTATAAGTTTGAGATTTTGGATATAAAAAGGCAGAACTCAACCCTTATTTGGCTTCAGCCCCCTTTCTTCCTTGTTGTCCGAAATCGGAAATCGGCGCAGCCCCTCCTCATTCGATCGATCTACGGTTGGGGAAGAGTATGAAGTGTGAGGTGTTTGTGCTATTTTTAGGTTTTTAAGATTGAATTCTTGTTTTGTAAGTAGCTAAAAGGATTATATTCACTCGGCGGACGTTTTGGACCAGAAAATAAGAAATTCAAGCCGAAAGCATCCAGGATCGACTGAAAAGCTCCAAATTGACTGCTAGATCGACTGGTGGTCGATTAACTGGTCACTGATCAACTGAAAGAGCTCCAAATCGACTGTCGGGCAGTAGCTTCCCCATTTTCGGAAAGCCAGTCGATCGACTGGCCCCTTTCGATCGACTGGCAGTCGATAGACTGCTCTACAATCGATCGACAGGCAGTCGATCGACTGCAACGCTGAGAAGTCGGGAATTTTGAGCATTTTTTACGATTTTGCCCCTATAAAACAACTATAAAAAGCCTACATCGTGCACCTATGAAAAGAGAACTCCCCTCCCAACCCTAACTTGGGTTTGGGATCAAAATCACTCTCAAGCTATTGATAATTCTCTCTTAGATTTTAGATTTAATTTTAAACTTTAATGTAATTTCCTTTTCTAGGTTAGATTTTATTTCAAGCACCTCCTTGGGTTTGTAAGCCTAAGAAGAATCCAAGTACTCCTTTCGATTGTTAGTTTTGATGCAATTAAATTCAAGCTTTGTTTCATTTCTTAATTCAAGTAAGTTTCCTTTCAATTTCATGTTTTATACTTTAATTCCATGCTTTGTTCTTCATTTTCATGCTTGTTCTTCATTTTATGCTATTTGCCTTAGCACCTTGAATTCATGTTAGATCTTAAGAATTGGCTATGGAATCTAGATGTGTGACACATCTAGATCATAGATCGAGTCTTAGATCGTCTTGATTTCAAGTCTTTCCTATGCTTTATTTGCAATTTTATTTCCATGCATAGTTTTAGGTTAAATCTTAGATCTACTATTTGTTACTTGTTATTTTCCTTAAATTTTTAAACTTTCATGTCAACTTTTCTTGCTCTTTACATCCATGCTTTCAATTTTTGCTTACTTGCATTATTTAGGATTTTATGCATAGTTGTACCTTGTGCGTGCATGCTTGTACTTGGTGAAACAATGCTTGTTTTTGCTTATTTTCTTTATTGCTTTGCGTTTTCTATTTGAGGCACACGACCGAGGCATCCAACCAACATGCAATTTCATTTCTTAGCTTAATTTAGTTAGTGTACTTGCTTTATTTTCATTTTCCTTTTATTTTCTAAGCTTGAAACACATTGAATCCTTCAATTGAATCGAATTTCGATAATACTAAGCCATGAAACCGTTGATATATTTCAACACCACCAAAACTATGAAAATAGATTATTCCTCGTCAGCGGATGAAGGTTGGGGGTGGTGATCCGGTGGTCGGTTGGCTGATTCAGCCGTTTGCAATGGAGGGGGCGGTTAATCGGTGCGGGCTGTGAATTGGGCTTGTGAATTTGGCTAACCTATTGCCAAATCCAATTTATATGGGTAGTCCTGTAATTAAATTTTGATTTGAGGCTAAAATGGGCAGTATGAAGATTTTTTGAGGATAGTTTCGTCATTTTTATTCATGGGTTAAGTGGGATAATTTAAATTCGAGGGGGGCAGCCAGGATTTATCCCTCAAAGCAAGGATAATTAGTGGGCCGAGGATTAAATCCCTGGCTTTAATATATGAAAACAAATGCCGGATTTATTGGGATATCCCATCCCATCTCCCCAACCAAATGGGTCCTTAGTGATTTACTAACCTCCTTTAATTATCAAGCTTTTCTAAACTCAACGTTTTAAGTTTAGTGTTATAATTCCAAACATATTTCTTACTTTCTAGTTAATTCTAAATTTATAATCCTACTTTAGTCTACTACTTTTTTTTTAATCTATATAAAAAAATAGTAAATTGCGGAGGTTCTTCTCGTTCTCATCGAGACGATAAGGGGAAGAACATAGCACTAGATGACGACACAAATGTCCATCCCTTCTCACAAGGCAATACTCTTTCGGTCGGTCACTATAATACCAACTCCATCGACATTGACGAAGATTTGGGTGATACTGACATTGATCGAACTTATCGAGCCACCTCCGCTTTCACTAGTGAAAAAACTCCATTAGAGGCGGCGCATAAGTGACGGTTCAATGAGAAACAGCTGCAAAATGTGCAAAGGTGGCGCTTGTTAGATAAGAACCGTCACTTATGAAAAAAAAATTAAAAAAAAATCGAGTCCGGGTGGCGGTTATTGAATTGCAACCGCCACCAATAACATTAAAAGCCTCGGTTGCTTTTCAAACCGACACTTAAAAAAATAATCGGGCAGAGGTCCAAGGGGCAAGCGTCACCAAAAACTCACCGGGCGGCGGTTCTTTAAGTAACCGCCACTTATAGAGCGCCTCAAGTTCTGTATTCAGGCTGCGCTTATTGGGAGAACCGTCACCAATACATCCGGACACTTTTGGCCGCGCTTCCAACATAGAACCGTCGCTTATAATTACACATTAGACGCGCTTCAGATACAACCGTCGCTTACAATCAAACAATATCAATACCGCAGCCCCAGAATTAGACCTTCAAAAATCTACCGGGGAAGCTTGAAATTTCTTCTCAAAAAATTTCCAAACAATTGTTTCACTTATCCATTGAAATTAATTGGCCCTTGAATTTACTTGGCCTTTTAAATCGAAGAAATTCACGCCTGCAGTTATAGCGCTTCAATCTTGAGTTTTAGTCGAATGCTCTGGTGGTAAGTTCTTTGCTTTTATGTTTTTTCTTCATGTTCTATAGTTCCGCGTATATTTACAGATGAATAGGTTGAACCAGCAATTCGAATTGATTATATTTTGCAGATGAATTAATTTTGGTTATTTTTATAGGGATTTAACTATTTCCCTAAACCCTAGGTCCTGTATTTACAGATTTTGAGCTTTTTATTTCTTCATATACACAGTTTTATATTTGGGTATTGCTGTTTAAGTTGAAAGAGTATAACCAACCATCAAAATCGGCAATTTCAGCAATTTGCCCTCATTCTGCATCCGTGGTCATCAAGTGTAAGGAACCTAAAAACGAACATTTATGTTGCTGGGTTGTTGTGTATAATTTCTGTATTTCATGGGACTGTGTACTTTTTGTATACAGATTTGAAGATTAGGCTGTATGTGTTTTGTGAAAGTATATACGGATATTATGTTGACTCGAGAGTCAATAGATCAACAGTTCATGATTTCTTTGGCCAATTTTGTTAGTTGATTCCAGTTTTGTGCTGTGCGTTTCAGGATTTTGACTCATTCAAATTGTTGAGGTTTGGTGTTTCTAGATTTAGCATGATTGTATTTATTATAAAATTATTAGGCTGTTTATCCCCCTTTTCTTTTTGTTGCTGTGTTCAGATTATTGTACTATGAATTTCCAGATCAAATATACTCTTCAGCCTAATAATAACTTTTTGATACCCTATTAGAGATGGTTAAAAGAATTAAAAAGTATGGGTTCTGAGTGGCTAATGTGATTTGTTTATTATTGATATTGAAAACATCACTGAGTTATTCATCTTAAGGACTAGATTGCTTCGATGTGACTTTTTTTATATTATCAATATTATGAATTATTCAAGTAAAGGATTAGATTGCTCTGATATTAGTGGTTGTAAATAACAAAACAATTGTATTGCTTTTGTTTAAATTTATTGGTTTATGTTACAGAGTCCTTTTCCAAGGATTGAGCGTTGTATAATACTCATATCTGCATATTATGGTTTCAGTATCTAATTACTACTATTGTTGTTACTCTGTATCTTCCAGGCTCGGATTTTTTTTTATTATTAATATTTTTAAAAAATTTCTGAGCAGAATGTTTTTTTCCATCTTTTGCAAAGTAGATTGAGCGACTGTTTAAACTGAATGTGCAGGCTAAAAGTGGATTGAACGTAATATGTGCCATTATTGTGGTGCAAAGCATGCTGAATCGAGTAACTGTACAGAGCAGGATAATGGGCTTTTTATGGAATTAAATAGTGAGCACTTCGTCTAGTCTTGCGAGCTCTGTGGTGAAAAGAACTATCAAGACGCTAAAAATCGAGAAAATTTCAGAATGCAATCAGTCTTTAGTCCCACTGCTTCATTAAGTAGCAGTGGAAGTTCTTTAACAAGCTGTGGTACTCTTGCTTTTTTTTTTCCTCCTCTTGTTTTCTCTTTGTTCTGTCACTCATAGATTTATTTTTCAGGTGATACCCCAGTTGATGCGAATTTTGATGACCGGTATACATTCACTTCCTTATGTCAATTGTTGTTCAAGAAGAATTATATAGGGCTCGTTTTGTTATTTTCAGTTTTCAATATTTCCAGTGGAGTTTTATATTTAGTATTAGTTTTCGTGGGAAAGAGAATATATGTTTGATTATATGTTTAAAATATTTATCAGAAAATTTAAATGTATGTGTTAGGATAAGAATGGTTCAGCGGCCACATAATTTGAATTATGTAATGATTACGTCTCAACTTTTTAAAATTTTAAATGTTATAAATGTGAGTATTTCTAGTGAAAATTGAATAAAACAAATACTCTTTTCGCCACACAAATATAAAAAGTTATTTCGTACCGTTTAAGAAAATATTGGTTAATATGGTTAAAGTATTGCATTTTCCATTAATATCTCTATGGTGAAATTGTTGTTTATTCACTTTCTACTCGTCTTTAAAAGTTAGTCTTAGTAAAGGTAGTGATTTTAAGCGTCGGTCGTATTAGAGGCGGTTCAGAACCTGACGATAGGTCGAAGCACGAAACTAGAGACTAGAGAAATGCAATAACCATTTATATTGACCTATCGTCACTTTAAGCGTCGGTCGTATTAGAGGTGGTTCAGAACCGCCTCTAAAGGTTGTTTTGAACCGCCTCTCATCGACTTTTTTCCACTAGTGTTTGCCGGTGAAGAAATGCCCGATCAATAGGAGGTGGACCATGATGATTTGCCTCCAAGGCATCCTTCTCAATAACCTCATTTRCGATCAACAGCAGCGTTAAGATCCGACATTTACACAAAATATTTTGAAAAAGTTGAGATCCCGCCACCTGCAATTGAGCCGCCTCGCGAAGATGGCAYAAAAAGAAGAAAGATGTACTGTGCTAATTGCAACTATTGTAAAGTATCTTACCAATTCTTAGGAGGAGGAGYATATGAGAATATGCGCAACCATCTCAACAACAAATATKTCAATAAAYCCAGTATCGATAAGACTCAAACYCAACTACGAGAACTCCTCTTGTTTATTCACATGTTCAAACCTTACTCATAAAAAAGAAATTGACAAYTTTTATTTATTATAGGTCTCTTCCTTTTAGCTTTGCCAATAATAATTTATATGAAAAGTTCACCCAACTTTCTTTTAATTSCTCAAGTACGAGAGTCTCACGCTATACCYTTACCCGMGATTTTAAAAAGTTGTTGGTGAATATAAGTTAAACTTATGTAATGAATTTGCTAGTTTACCAAGTTTTAATCTGCTTGGATGTTTGGAGTGATAATTGYGAACGAAACTCTTACATGGGTATTGCATGTCATTGGATTGATAAGTCGTGGACTTTGCAAAAACATTTGCTTGCATTTAGAGATTTTAAATCTCCTCATAATGCACATAATATTTGTCAATAAATTCACACGATTTGTCAAGAATATGGTCTGGTTGCAAATATACTTTCTATTTCATTTGATGATGATAATCCTAATGCGACGAGTATTAATGAGTMTATTAGTATTTGTAACCAAATTGTAAGGGTTTAAAATATTGACCGACAAATCATGAGAATAAAAATAGTAACAAAACTACAAATGTTGTGTATAAGAAATTTTTTCATAATTTGTAAAGTACATTTTGCCTAATAACAATATTTTATGAACTAGGTTATATCATTTTTAATACTATTCGGTGTTTGAATAATATTCAAAAGATTCATAAATATGGAGCGATTGAGGTAAAAAACATATCTGGTGTGAGAACTAGTGATGATTCTCACCGAATATATACATTTGTGTGTGTGTGTGTGTGTGTGTGGATGACACATAAACAACCAAAATATTTAGAAAATAGTCATAATAAAAAATATTAAATCATATTTTCTATATTTTTATTTTTTGCTTTTTTATTAGTTTTATCCGTATTCTTTGCAAGTTTATTATTATTATTTTTATGTTATACTTATTACTGTTATTATTACTATTGTTATTAGGATTATCATGAGAAGGAATGTTAGTATATTATTAAGATAATGATTTCTGATTTATTAAYKTGGTAAAATATAATAAAATGAGATATTAAATTAGATTAGATARTAGGCTTATATGACACATAAGTAACCAAAGTAACATAAATTTTTATCAGTCTAACGAAGCATACGAAGKAAACACATAAGTTAGAAYGATCTTGCAWTAATATATAGGAGTGATAAATTGAAAGTGCAAACATAAATAAAATTTGCATAAATATTAAAATTAAAAAGCTCCAAGKAATATGAAATATGTACAAAAATATTAATATTATAATAGAAAATTATTTTAAAAAATTAGAAATAGAAAGAAAAAATTAAAAATAATAATAACTTTTACAATTAGGTGTCTAAGTTTTTTTTGTTTTTTTTCTTTTTTTGGTTAAATTATATTATATACATATTAAACAAAACTTACAAAATTACCAAAAATAAAAATAAAAAATACACTCCATCCGTCCCAAATTAAGAGCACGTTTTCACTCTCATCGAAATTAAGAAAAATAGTTAGTATGATTAAAAAGTTAAGTTTRACCTATATTTTTCAATTATACCCTCAATTTACACTTTGAACGAATATCAATGTATTTTAAATATAGGCACATAAGTAAGTGGATAAAACAAATATAYAAAGTGTGCTATAATTTAAAACAAATAAAAAATAAATTGTGCTGTTAAATTAGGAAAATTTTACAATATCAAAATTATTGCTAACTACRAGTATAGAATTTTTATTATTTTTTTATGAATTATTCGTATTTTAATTCATGATTTCTTTTTTTCCTAATTCACTAGTGCTTAACCCGTGCGATGCACGAAACGAATTGAAATGAATGGTGTAAATTCATTTAATGTAAGTGTAATATTATTGATTTATTAATGTAATATAATCACTTAAAATACTCAAGTCAGGATTACTGGTCAATACAAGCAAATTTAAAACAAATGGCGTAGATATACGCACCTCGTTTATTTATTAGTTAACCCAACCAAAAATGTTATCACAAAAATGTCAATATTATCCTTAAACCCTACAATCCAAATACTTCATCTCTTTCAACTCTCCACCACCACTCCAGCCCCCGCCCATCACCGCCGTCACTGCTATGGCCGCCGTCTATTGAAGAACATAAATAAAATATGCGCACATAAGTACGCTGCCGCCGCCGTGCCATTGAAGAAAGAAAAAGAAAAAGGAAAAAAAATGCCTTGAAAAAATTCGTTCGAACCAAACATTCGAACACAAAATATATGTTCAAAAAATCGAATTGAACACAATATATAACTGCAAAAAATTGATTCATACACAAAGCACATGTTCAAAAAATTGATATGAACGTCTTTTGAGGCTAAAAAAGGGGTTGRTCGAATTTTTTTCCGAACAACGTTGTATTGCTCGATCAAAAAGTTCAAACACATGACATATGCTCGAGAAACAAATAGACGAACACCCTATTTTGCATCTGTTTCTTACCCTTTGACATTTTTGTTGATTTCTTTTTTCTTTGTGAACTCATAAATAGATAGGGTACGTATATCCGCGCCCTAAAACAAATTAAAGGTAAATAATGAAATAACCTTTTACGGACTACATTATACGTCAAATWATAGTTTAACTTGTTATCATCACATGACAATAGTTTCAAYCTCTCCCATTTAGTTAGTCGTGAAACAATCATATTYGTCACTTTTGACAATTCATTGAGTCCATTTCCTTGTTTAGTCTTTGCATTCGAAGACAAAGTGAAGATCTTATAATAAATTTAGGCTTTTGTAATTATCGGTATCCGTTGTACTTGTTTGTCAACATGTACCCCCAAAGTTTACCATTAAATTATGTTATAATGCAATCACATCAATTTGTTTGAGTACAACTTAAGTATAATCGAATAATCAAGTTGTACTTTAGTCGTACTTTGTTGTACGTTTTATTGCAGATATAATTTATATCAACATAATTATAAAATTATTAAATGAACCTTTAACCAATAAAAATATAATACTTGTAGTATAAATTTGAAAAAGAATATAAAATCAACTAAATAAATAAAAAAAACTGTATTTAGATTATAAATATATATATTAATTAAATTAAAATTAAAAAATTCACAAAAACCATATATATTATAAATAATACAGAATAAATCATAAAATATTTTAAAAATGAATTAAAAATATTATGAATTCTAAGTTAAAAATAAGAAAAAACAAATAAATGTTATAAAATAATAAAATAAATCATAAAAGAATATGAAATATTTTAAATATATATAATAAATATATTTTATATACAAATATTTATCAAATAATTTAAAAATAAAATAAATTTCAAAGATAGTAATAGTTTAAATAATATAAAATAAATATTATTTCACAATAATTATWTAGAATAAACTTAAAAAATAATRTAAATRCTAAATAATCATTTACTAAATRTTAAAAGTAACAAAACAKGCTTAAAATGCCATAAATAATAAAATAATCAAAAAATACGAATTTAGTTAAATAAATATAACATATATGTCTTAATTCTAAATGGTTCTTAATAATTTATAAAGTAAAATAAAATATAAATATAAATATTATAATATAATATAATAATATAAATATGAAATTATTTTGTAATCAAATAAATATATAAAAGTTAATTTTAAATAATTTTTTTTATCTATTGAAAGTTGATAATAAAATAATAACAAAGATAAAGAAGTTATAAAATATAATAAAATAAATTTTAAAATATTTTAAAATAAAAAGTAATATACTTAATTAATGTTGTATTATAAAGATTATCTCCTAAAACTAGAAAATAAAAATTATAAATACTGTAAAAATATATAAAATACTACAAAAATGAAAAAAAAAAACCCAAATAAATGATGCATCGTATTAAAATTTTAATTGAGGGCCTTTGTATTCTATCTTATTATATATTGTTTTAATCAGCCCGGTAATTGACTCGGGATAGTCACTGAGTAATTTAACCACCAAGTCATCGATTTAGTTGACGAACCATTTAAATAAATTAAAATTTATATATAAATTTAAGTTATACGAAAGTAATTATATAACCAATAGTAATAAATTATTTATGTGTGGATTTCTGATGTTAAATACTTAAAGCCAGAGTAATTAGTCACAATTATTAATATACAAATGTTCATAAATAATTATTTAGTTAACATTCTAAAATAATGTATTGGATTTTTTAAGTTATGCGATTATATAATCATTTTTTTGTTCTACCCACATATAATCTTGATTTCAAATTTTAATAAATAATTGTATAAAATTATTTACCTTTCACTTATATTCATAATATATTTTTTTAGGAAAAAAAAAAGTGTCATTGTCAAATTTTTGATACGTTTAGTGTCAACGTTTGGGTCATCCAAGTTTTACTTGAGTCACATATAGAAAATTGAAAGTTATGACGCTATTACATTTGTCCTCATATCACCTGGTTTGATCAACAAATAAAATTATGTAAGAAAAGATAAGTTTCTTGTTGCAGATTATAGTTTTTTTTTTTGTTTTGTTTTTTTTTGCATCTATTTTTTGGTTTTACTGATACTATCTTTTTTTCTTAAGTTAACTAATTATTAAACATTTTTTTAAAATCAAATTATAAATTTATATATTTTGCTATTCATTTTTTTTTCATTTTCTTTATATTATATTTTATTTCTTGTAATTTCCTATTTTATATTTAGTTGATAATTTTCTATAATTTAATGTTACTTCTTTTAGCTATGAATTCATATTTAATTTTATAATATTAGAAACTTTTTAGTTTGTTTTCTATTTTTTTTGTATTTATTAAATAAATATTTGTATTTTAATTATAATTTCTTATATTTTATTTATAATAAAAATAAATAATTTGACATATTTATAGTTTGATTTACTTTTCCGGGTTTTGAAGATTTATAATCTAATTATTTATATTTATTTATTGATTATATATGTTATACTTATATATTATTTTTTAGATTTCATGTGTGTGTGTGTGTATATATATATATATATATAAAATATTTTTGTAGTTGATATTATTATTTTTCTATTTTATTTTATTTTATTTATCAATTCTCTTTTTTATTTTTAGATTTATTTAATAATTTTATAGAACTTTAATTATGAGTTTTTTGAGTTAATTTAA
>BMAC01001256.1:60421-111394 GCA_014905375.1 Phtheirospermum japonicum
AGGGTTCAATTTAGGTTTAATTACCCAATTAGGGTTCAATTTAGGAATAATTAAGTAATTTGGGTTCAATTTAGGAATAATTAAGTAATTTGGGTTCAATTTAGGAATAATTAAGTTAATTTGGGTTCATTTAGGATTAATTGCAAAATTAGGGTTCAAATTAGGGATAATTACATAATTAGGGTTCAATTTAGAAATAATTATAAAATTAGGGTTCAATTTAGGTTTAATTACCCAATTAGGATTCAATTTAGAAATAATTACCCAATTAGGGTTCAATTTAGAAATAATTACAAAATTAAGGTTCAATTTAGGTTTAATTACCCAATTAGGGTTCAATTTAGGAATAATTAAGTAATTTGGGTTCAATTTAGGAATAATTAAGTATAATTTGGGTTCAATTTAGGAATAATTAAGTAATTTGGGTTCAATTTAGGATTAATTGCAAAATTAGGGTTCAAATTAGGGATAATTACATAATTAGGGTTCAATTTAGGTTTAATTACCAATTAAGGTTTAATTTAGGATTAATCAATTAATTAGGGTTCAATTTAGAAATAATTACAAAATTAGGGTTCAATTTAGTTTAATTACCCAATTAGGGTTCAATTTAGAAATAATTACGCAATTAGGGTTCCATTATGCAATTTCATTTAAATTATTTTTGATGGTGGTGAATTTTGTAATTATTTCTAAATTGAACCCTAATTATATAATTATACCTAAATTGAACCCTAACTGGGTAATTATTTCTAAATTGAACCCTAATTAGGTAATTAAACCTAAATTGAACCCTAATTTTGTAATTATTTCTAAATTGAACCCTAATTATGTAATTATCCCTAATTTGAACCCTAATTTTGCAATTAATCCTAAATTGAACCCAAATTACTTAATTATTCCTAAATTGAACACAAATTACTTAATTATTCCTAAATTGATCCCTAATTGGTAATTAAACCTAAATTGAACCCTAATTTTGTAATTATTTCTAAATTGAACCCTAATTATGTAATTATCCCTAAATTGAACTCTAATTGGGTAATTATTTCTAAATTGAACCCTAATTAATTGATTAATCCTAAATTGAATCCTAATTGGTAATTAAACCTAAATTGAACCCTAATTTCAAGCCCTAACCCATAAACCCTAATTTCAAGCCCAAATCCATAAACCAACAAATGAACTTAACAAAACAGAATAAAAAAACAAAAAATGTGAACTTACCTTCCGAATCTGGCGGAGAAACGGGCAGCGAAGGTGGGCAGCGGTTCGGCGAAACTGGCGGAGACTCCTGGCGAAGGTGGGCGGCGGCTGCGGCGGCTCAGCGGACGGACTGGATGGCGGCGGCGGCGGCGATTCGGCGGACGGGCGGGGCTTGACGGCGGCGGGTTGCTTCTCTTTCTCTTCTCTCTTTTTTTTCTTTCTGTTTGTGTGAGCAGCGGGTCTGTGTCCGCTGCTGTTTTAATCTGAAAAACCGAGGGCCAGGACCCTCGGAAAGACCCTCGATTTATTTAATGCTTTTTTTTCTTTTTTTTTAAAAACTCGAGGGTCAAGGTGACCCTCGGAAAAAACCGAGGGTACCGAAGACCCTCGAGAATTTCCGAGGGGAATAACAACCCTCGGTTTTTTAAAAAAATAAAAAAAAATAGAAAACGAGCACGAAACGACCGGAAATCGATCCCCGTGGATCCACGACGCCGAGACGCATCCCTACCCGCAACGTTGGTGAATTTTTGGAGTTTTCTTCTATTTTTTGCTAATTTTCTAATATTATAAGGGGTTTTTCGATTTTTTATTTAAAAATTCAAAAAAAATAGGAAACGGGCACGAAACGAAGCACGACCAACCCTCGATGTTCCGAGATCACGAGACGCACCCCCCGCGCCCTCTTAGAATTCACGACGCCTCGTCGCTTCGCGTTTCCAACCGAACGACTTGATCGATTGATCGTATCTTGGTTGTTTAGTCGAATTGCACGTAACGTGTGGATACGCACCTATTCGTTCATATTTTTCGACCGAAATGGGACCATAACCTCCCCACGTGCTCGAGATGATAGGATTTGTTCAATTTTATGATTTGTCTATTTTTTCCTATTTTTTTTTTTTTAAAAAAAAACCGAGGGTCGACTAACCCTCGGAAAATTCCGAGGGGAACAAAAGACCCTCGGAAATTAGCAAATTATTTTATTTTTTTTATTTTTTTAATTATAAAAAAACCGAGGGGAGCCGTGACCCTCGATTTTTTGGGCGAATTTTTTTAATTTTTTTTAATTTTTTTATTATTAAAAAATCGAGGGGAGGCAATTACCCTCGATTTTTTCCGAGGGTACAAGCGACTCTCGGTTTTTTGTGAATTTTTTTAATTTTATTTTAATTTTGGTTATCAAGAAACCGAGGGTATCCGTTGACCCTCGGTTTTTCCGAGGGTCTGATGCCCTCGGAAATAACTCCACTCGGAAATTCCTCGATATTACGTTCGGTAATTATGGCGGTAAGTTTTGGCGGCTGGTTTCCGAGGGAAAAACCGAGGGGTCTTATTTTCCCTCGGAAAAAAATCGAGGGTCTCAGTTTCCCTCGGTTTTTCCCTCGATTTTTTCCGAGGGAAATGAAACCCTCGGTTTTCCCCTCGGAAAATTGCAATTTTTTTGTAGTGACTATTGTTTCGCGCAGAACAGAGCCGAATCTCTTGCACAGGCGCAAGAAGTGGGATTTGATTTGGGCACAGAAAATTCAGAGGATACGGTGGATTTTTTGGAATCAAAATGACTAGGATTCTGTCCGATTTTTTTCGGTTAAGAAGGTGATTATCAGAGATCAACTCGCGCTATTATGGAATTCGAATATAGCGGGCTGTAGTTTGGAATTTTAGAATCTGCAGGGTTGAATTCCGCAGTGAAGAATCGGTATGGGATTTTGGCAGATTAGTTCTAACTTTCCGAATTCTCCTTTCCATTTTTTGGGCGGCGGATTTTTTATTTGGGGCGGATTCGTTTTTTGTTTGGCCGGATTTTGGCAGATAATTTTTTTTTTTTAAATTGCTTCAATTAAGGTTTGATTGATAGGAAAGAGAAGATTTCTTTAGCGTGGCATAAGGATGGGGTAATATCTATATATATATAATAACAGTGTTGGTTATATGAGGCAATTGTTTTGTCTCCCGCCAAAATATTTTTCTTTCCCCAAAAAGAAATTTTTTTGGCGCAAAGCCACTTTTGTTGACTTTTCAACTGTTTTTATTTAAAATTTAAATCTCACAGCACACAATTGTTGACTTTTCAACTGTCTTTTTCTTTAAAAGAATTTAAATTTCACAGCACACAATTATTGAATTTTCAATTGTAATTTTTTTTAAATATAAATCTCATAGCACACAATTGTTGACTTTTCAACATAGGCTTAAAAAATGAAATCGTGTGATTTAAAAAAATTTGATTTTTCAAGTACTGATTTTCGGATAATATGCCTAAAAATTAGGATATGATTGATTAATTTTTTGATTTTTTAAAAACTCTTGATTCAGATTTTTGAAAAATCAATTTCAGTTTTTTGATATCTCATAATTTCAAATTTGCGAGTCACATAAATTGAATTTTTAACTGCTCAAAATTCACAATTTTAAAATTATATATATATATATATATATATATATATATATATGTTATAAAATAGGTTATAAAATCATTTTTCTATCATCTAAATTAGTGATTGCAATGATAAAATTTGTTTATATAATAGTCAAATATTCATAGTTTGATTAAAGATAAACTGTATTTTTTGGTATTTTGAATTGAAATAATAGATTAAGCAAGCATAATAAAAGCAACTGTAAAAATAAATTTAATTACATGTCCCGAATAAAGAAAAAAAAAGCATAAAAATAAATTAAATCAAGCCTAAGAAAAGGAACCAAAAAAACAAAGCAAGGCGTCAAACTTAAATAAATTACAGGTCTCAAATATAACTAATTTGCAAAAAATAATAAAATATTAAAGCATATTAGAATTGAACAAATATTAATCTCCTTGAATAATTAAAACTCTAAAAAATCTGGTATCATCCACATCAATTTTGTTTCAAGAAATCGTTAGTTGATTTAATCCGATTTACTTGCAGAATTAGAATCATAAACAAATGAAATACAGTAAATCAGATCTTTGATTTCAAACAATTTGTTTGCCTAATTAGAAGACATTAAATTTATAAAAAAAATGCCAGCAGATCAATTTTTTAAAAATAAAATCAACCAATAAAAATGTATGAAAAATAGAATTCTAAACAAAGAAAATACAGTATATCAGATTTTTATTCAATATTGAATAATTTTGAAATTTCAAGTTCGAATCATATTTTTTAAAAAATCAGATTTCATACGATTTGTTTGCCTAATTAAATATATTTAATTTATGGAAATGCAGCAGATTGATTTTTTCACTCTAAAATCAACCAACAGAAAATGTACGAAAAATAGAATTATAAACAAAGAAAATACAGTACATCGGATTTTTATTCAATATTGAATAATTCTGATATTTCAAGTCGGAATCATATTAAAAAAAAAAAAGATTACACACGATTTGTTTGCCAAATTAAAGATATTTAATTCATGGAATAGATCGATTTTTTCGTTCCATAATCGACAAATAAAAAATGGACAAAAAATTAAAATCGGATACTATCTATAATGAGGGGATACGAAATCATATCTGTTTGGGTTATCAAAATTCCAAAACTCAAATCTTTATGATTTCAACTAATTCTCACTATAAATATAGGTTCTTATTCTTTGCAAATTAATATCAATTCCCCACCCGAATATGTCTGTGCTTTTTCTCTATTTTCAAAACTTGGGTAACAGGAATTTTTGGAACAATGTCTCCTTTATTTGGACTCATCAAAAAACATCGACCGAACGAATAAAAAAATACTTAAGCTTAGAGTTCAAGTTTTTGCTCGGTCAGGATTTTATGATAAGCAACAAAAGACTTCCATGGAAATCGTTTTTCATGATTTAGAGGTAATTATTGGTTCTCAATAATTTTATTATTATATATAAATATATAGGTTCGGGTAGTTTACTAAAATTTATCATTATGTATAGATATATAGGTTCGGATTGTCTACTAATATTCGATTAATGTATTGAATTGACTTAGATTGTCTCTAATTATGTAAAACGGGGAGGACAAATTACTGGTGTTATAAAGAAGATCAATGTCGAGTTGTTCGAGAATCGAATGTCTTAATTTTTTTGTTTTATTTATTATTATTATTATTATTATTATTATTATTATATGAAATCTATTATGTTTAATTAAAAACCATGCATCTGGTAATGTATAGATTTGAGAATTTTATTTTAATTTCCATTCACGCAAATTAGATTATTTTAATCTATTCATTCTTTTATGAATGAATTGTGTGTAATTGTAAATTTAGATTATGAGATTTATTTTATTTTTTTAATCTGACGGTGGGAATGACTTCTTGAGTGATTTGCACACGACTGAATTCTTGAATGGTAGAAAGTGTTGTGGGGTGCATAATCACGAATTGCATCTGAAGGTGGGGACTCCTGTTATGTTATTGAAGGAATATAAACCACTCAATGGGATTATGTAATGAGACGAGATTGGTTGTTACAAGACTTTCCACACACGTCCTTGAATGCAAAATTCTAACTGGTGCAAAGGCCGACGAAAAGGTGTTGCTTCTCCAAATGAGTATAACGCCTCCTAACCTTAGGATACCTTTCAAGCTTGAACGAAGGAATTTCGCTCATAATTTCATATGCGATGATGATAAACAAGAGTTAGGGTCAATCACTTTCGAACGTCGGCCTTTATCTGAAGAATCCTATATTCAGTCATGTTCAGTTATATGTTGTTGTGTCGCGTATCACCCATCGAAAGGGTTTGAAGATATTAATTTGTAGTGATGACGATTTGTGATCGAACATGACCAATAATGTAATATATAAAGAAGTATTCAGTAACGTATAGTCTTAACGTTCATGTATATAATGTGGATTTGATTTATAATTTATGAAGTGTGATTTTTTTATTTATCTATTTTCATCTCTATCTCTCTCTTTATTTTTATCTTCACATAGTAAATAATAATAAAAATAATATTAATATAATTTATATTTTTATATTTTAACTTTATGCCCCATGCATTTCACGACTTTAAAAAAAAAACTAGTTGTCTACAGATAACATGTTAGGATTTTTAGGAATTTTTATTTTGGTAGGACTAGTCGGGAATTCACCTTAAAATTTATACATTCACTGATAGCATTAGATCAAATTATTCACACATGAGAGCTTTAGTATTTTTTTTAGCTATAACGATATTTACGGTATAAGTCAAGCTCAAAAGCTTAACTACTGCACACAAGGATGGTAGCTTCAATATCCCCCGTTATTAGCAACAAGAGACGAAGAAAACCCAATATCATCAAGTAATATTTGTCGATTCAATATCTCCAATTATACAAGAATAAAAGAGAACCACAATCTAAACTCAATTGATGATAAAAAAATGAGTATCAACTAAAAAAGAAATAAAAAATATTATGTAAATATGAATTTGATTTGTTCACTATTTATCATATTGTATATATTTTTTATTCATACATTATATATTCATTGTTTTTGAGTTGATGTCCATATGTCCAACATTCATGAACTGGGTACAGTGTATTCATATAATAACAATTATTAAAAAGAAAAAGAAGTCAAAAAACCAGTTGTAGAGGAATTGGCAATTCACCGTAATCTCTCCTCATACCCTCTGCATCATAAGTTGTACCACAGGTCAATTCAGCCTAGGCGAAGAGTCAAAGATCCTAATTGATATCGGTGGTGTTAAATCTACGGCGTGATCTACGGAGGTGTTTACCTGATTCCCGTTGATTGAAACCTCTGATTCTGATATTCACAACGTTTGACTTGCTGTTGCTTATACGCGTCACTTGTTTATTTCGCACAACTGTCTTCGTGGCGCCTGTTTGTCAAGAATAAAAATCAAGCAAAATTGCAAAATCCGCGTAATATGTGCATAAATAGGCGACATTAATTTTGTTGTAATGATATATTCATATCAAATTCATAGACTAGTCTAAGAGCCCAGAAAAGCAGTATTGTTGTCGTAATATTTAACGTAAAAGTTTTGATCTAACTGTTAATGATCATTGACCATTGCAAATCGAATTATTCCCCAACTCCTATTTTATCTTTAGCAATTGAATATTGTAGTAAAGTAACTATCAACTTCTATTTTATCTTTCGCAATTGGAATATTGTATGTAGTAGATTAACTATTAGTTTTTATTGAGAAAATAAAATATAAAAAGTATTCTTTTATGAAAATGTATATTTAACAGATAGAATTAGATATGAAAAAATTTTAATTGTGAGGATGGGACGAAAGGAATAATTAAAAAAATAACAATGAGACAACGTGTAATTACATGAAGAGAAAACAGTCATTTTAATGATGTGTTTGCAATTTTGAAAAAATAATTGAAAGTGTAATTTTTGCGAAAATAAAATAAAATTATCACACGTATATATTATCTTATAAAATTATATATACATATATATATATATATATATATATATATATATATATATATATGTGTATATATATTATACCGGTATATAATAATTTACAATGCAAATCTAAAGGTGATATTAAAGGTTAAGAGTGATAATTTTAAAAAAAAAAAACTAATAATTATTATATAAAATACAAATTAACAAATTTAAAGCCCTAAATGGTATTTTTTATTCATAATATAAAGTAAAATTGTTAGAGTCAAATGCGACGATATTAAAAGAAAATATGACTCTATTTTTTCTTACCTTATTTAAATATTTGATTAATATGTAAATTGACTTTTTATTGTGTGAAAATGACACTTTATAACTAACTCAAAATCACAATATTTAGAAGAGAAAAAGTGAATTTATTACGCCAATAATAATTTGTAGTCATGTAAGAAAACTACTCTTTCGAATAATATAATGGAATGCACTTAGATTATTACAAAAAAAAAAAAAAAAAAAAAAAAAAAAAAAAAAAAAAAAAAAAAAAAAAAGAAGAAGAAGAAGAAGAAAGAAAAAAAAGAGATTAATGGCTTAATTAATTACCTTGTTCCATAATTGAGGATCAAAATGGCCTGCAGAGACATTGAAGCCCTTGATCAAATAAGCCCCCTTATAGTTTTTCCCATCACATTTCTTTTTGTGCTTATCGTCATGATCGTCAAGTTCAAGCCTGTTATACAAAGTCAACGTACTCCCATCCCCGAATTTCTCAACGCCATCAAAATAAAAATCGATGGGCATTTTGCAAGGATCGGGTTTGAATGCACGCGTATTAAACATGAAAGGGCCATTAGCCTTGGCATATGTTATAAATGTCTGAAACGGGGTGTTCAATTCGTCCGGTCTCACCAAGAACGGGTACAATTGCACAGCGTAGCCCCACGAGACGGATATAGACCAGTTCCGGGTCAAGTCATAGCAGAAGCTCTGCTGCAATGCCCGGCTCGGGTCGGATTTATAGGCACTCATGAGCTTCCTGACCGAGTCAAACCGGTTCATGTCCGGAAACAAGGGCTCGACATAGTCTAGGTGGTGCAACGACACGAGAGGTGCTAACGGATGTGTCGAAAGTAGGCTCGATGCGTTTCCTCGTATATCCAACTGTATATATACAAGGCACATATGTTGTAATAGAACATTCCATAAAACTAAATCTTGAAATTTTTAAAATTAAAAAAAAAAATAGAAACTAAAATAACTAAAAAAAAAAAGGTACCACAGAAATTAGAAGAAGAAAAAACTAAATTTGAAAAGAAAATTTGAAATACTAAAATTTGAGGAGAAGAAATTAGTATTGCCTCTCAAACTTCACGCAATTTAATATTTTGCCACATAATTTATTTTTTAGTAAATTTCACCTCCTGAATTTGTGCGTTTTTTACGCTTTACCTCATTGAGCATGTTTAGGCGGGTATTGTTACCGGAAATTGTCGACACCGGAAATTTTCGCACAATTGAAGAGCAAAATCGTCTTTCAATCTTCCCATCTGCACAATTTTCCAGCACACTAAAGAAAAGCCATATGAAAAGACGATTTTTCTCTTCAATGGTGTGTAAATTTCTGCAGGCGATAAATTCCACAGGAAACATGCTTAAGAAAGTAAAGTGTAAAAAACACACAATTAAAAACAATATGAAAAAAAATAGTAGATAACAAAATATCAAACTGAATGAAATTTGGGAGGTAAATTCTTTTTTACTCAAATTTGGACTCGATCTAATGAAATGTATTACTTCACAAATTTTGTCCTGAACAAATTGTTTGCCATTCAATAATACATAATGTTTTGAATAATTAAGATTTCAATTTTTCCGTATTTTAATCAGTCAAGAATACATAATGTTTTGATTAATCAAGATTTCAATTTTTTTTCGTATTGCCGTAGTAACATATATTTGTATAAAAATATATTGTTTCGTATTTCAGTTAATTAGTAACAAGTATATATTGTTTCATGGAGGTAACATCAAATTAATGAAATGTATGTATATACTAGTGGTAATAAAGATTAATCACCTGATGAAAACCAAGTTCTTTAGTTAAGGGCACACCAATCTCATTCATGCACTCTCCGATCTTCTGATCCGACCCGTAAAACTCGGCATACCGATTAATACACCCGTCCAAAATCCTCACCAGCTCCGCCGCCAGCGGGTAGCTGATCGCAAACCCGGCCCCACCGTACGCCATCCTGTAAGAATGCAACATGTTTTGTTGCACACTCTCCGAATTACTCCCGATATAGTACATTTGCTCGTGGTCGTACTTACTCAGAACGTTGACCAGATTCTCCGTGAAGAAGACCGTGTCGTCGTCTCCCATAACGAACCACCTCACGTTCTCGAGCCCGAGCTCGAAGCTCTCCTTGACTATGCGGGCTATGCGCACGGCCGACCTCGGGCCGTCGCGGCACGTGTACTTGAACCGGGCCGTGTCGGCCGAGACCTTGTAGTCGGGAGAGATTACGGGCCGTAGATACTGGAGCCACTTGCTGGGCTTCTGGTCGAGCCAGACGAAGCCGCGGGTCACGTTGGGCTGCCACCAGAGCTCGCTGTAGTGGCGGCGGAGGATCCACGTCTTGGCAGACCCGCCCATGCCGAAGAGAATGTGGGATATGTTTGTCTTCTCTTCGGGCCGGGCCGGGGTGGATATGCGGATACTGAGGTGTTGATCGCATTCGGTGCAGTAGGATCGCCACGTGGAGACGGGGAAAGCTGGGGAGAAGTAATAAAAGGTAAAAAGGGCGAGGATGCAGATTGCTAAGAGGCATCTCGTGATATTTTGGGTTGAGACGGTGAGATGTTTCCAGGGTTTAATGAGGGTTTGAATGGAGGCTTGTGATGAATGAGGCATGTTGTGATTTTTTTTATTTTTTGCTCTTGTTGTTGATATTCAGTAATTAAGAGTTAAAAAAAAAAAATGGGTTTAAATTTTGGGTTGGAGAGAGAGTTCAACTGGTGTGGAAACATTAATGAGTCTTGAGAAAGATATAGAGTGTATAGATTGGTATTCAACTATATATAACTTTTAAGATATTGTTTTACATGCTTGTTTGAAAAGTTGTTCTATGGAAATTATCATTTTCTCTTTGCTTTTTGTTTTTTTAGAAAAACAATATCTTCTTATTTAAAAAGATAAAAAGTTGATTGTGACTTTCATCATCAATTTTTATTTTTTACTTTTTTATTTATAAGGATCAATGCATATTTTCAAAGAATACTTTTATTATATTCATTCGGTGCTACTACAAATGAAGTTACAGTTTATCGAATAGTAGATCGTGCCTCATTCAAATAAGACGAAAAATCTTGATCTGCCATCTGAAGTGCAGCCAAATTATGAATATCATGATATTGGTTATCATCAAACAACGTCTATTAAGTTGGTCAATTTATTAAAAAAGATACAAAAAGAAAGTCTGATCGGCCTTTTTTTTGCTGAAGTGGCGTGATTCAATACTTTACTATGTTGGCCACATTTGTACGTTAAATAACCATCATCAAATCATATCTGCTAAATTAACCAATTCATCAAAAAAATGTATAAAAAGACTTTGATCGGATTTTTTTCCTGACGTGGCGTGATTATATTATTTTATTAATTTTCTTTTATTTAAATATTAAGTTGTAGACAAAAACTTGTTTTGCCTTCAATTTCTTTTCTTTTAATCAAATAAATAAAATCTTAATTAATAATAAATAAATAAAATAGTGATAAATATATAAACATAAAATAAATTTTCAAAACTTATAAATTTAAAATAATAGCTTATATAATTTTTATATTATTAAAATTATAATTAATACAAAATTAATCAACTCACAGATAAATATAAGAATATAAAATGAATCTTAAAAAATAAAATAAAATATATATAAATATATATGAGAAAATCTATTATAGATGAATTTTGAACTCTATATTTATTATATATCTTTTAATATTTGTATTATATTTTTATATTTATAAATAATTTATATTAATTCTTATTTATTATAATTTTATTAATTAGATTAACGGAAAGATAAAAAAAACATAAAAAGAAAAGGAAGAGTAAAACACATTTTTGTCTTTAATTTATTTTGAATAATTATCGAAAATCGATAAGAAAATATAGAATTATACCATTTAGAAAAAAAAAATCGATCAAAGCCTTTTTGGACCTTTTTTTTGATTAATTGGTTAACTTAGTAGATATGATTTGATGATGGTCAATTTAACGTACCTCCATTTTTTTTTCAATTTAATATTTAAAATTAAAGAAAAATGATAAGAAAGTATTGAATCACGCCACATCAGTAAAAAAGCCCAATCGAACTTTTTTGTACCTTTTTTGTAGCTTTCATCTCCGCAAGTTTCTTCTCCAACTGGTCACAAAACCAAATTTCAACAACATTTTCAAATGTTATGTTGGGATTACTAGAAAATGAAAAAGACAACGGACCTCGATTTTTTGTCATTAGGAACAGAAGCGAGAGGGTAAGAGGGAAAAATGAATCTAGTGGAGAAAATGACCACAAAACGCTCTTAAAACATGTCTGGTCGGACAAATTACAAAAAAAAACAAAAAAACTGAAGAATGCTGACGAGCAAAAATTCACCAGCATATGCTGATGGATTGTGTATTGACGGATTGTTGACAGGTATCCTTTGCTGACGAAACGACCAACAAGCCATCAACATATGCTGACGGATTAACTATGTTGACGGGTAGCTGATGGTCTGTACCCGTCATCACTATTATAATATATATAATGATTTTTTTACGATATACTTTTTAATTATAATATATAATTATATTAATCATTTATAAATATTATATATATATATATATATATATATATATATATATATACACACACACACACACACACATATATATATAATTATTTTAAAGGATATATAATAAATATAAAAATATAATATACAATAAGTTTCAATAAATAGTAATATATAATTTAAAAAATATTTTTTTACAATACACTTTTTATTAATAATATATAATTATATTTAGTCATTTATATATATATATATATATATATATATATATATATATATGTATATAATTATTTTAAGGGATAAATAATAAATATAAGACTATAAGATTTATAATAAATATTTTCTTAATTAAAAATACGAATTTTGTAATTTCTTCTATTTATATATTTATAATTATTATTTATAAATATAATATATAAATTAATATAAGTCTATTCTAATATTTTAGTTATTATTCTCTAAATATATTATTATTATTTTAACTTTATATATATAACATAAATTTCAAGAAATATTATTTAATTGTAACACTTTAAAATAATATTATATATATATATATATAATATAATTAATTATAAATATAATTTATAACTTAATTTACATATATAATATATTAAAAATATATAAACTATCACATGTAATTATCTTGGCGAGTCAGTAACACCACTCATCTATTTACAAGAGGTCGCGGGTTCGAATCCCACTCATGCCATATGTGGGATTAAAATCGATGTGGTCTGGGTTGGGTGGCGAGTTATAAGTCGGTCTGGTCGACGGGCGGGCTGTGCTAAACCTTTGTGAATAAAATATTATTTTTTATATAAATATTCTGTGAATGCTAACGGATCGAACTCGTTCGCAAATGCTGACGGGCTAAATATTCTTTAAATGCCTACTTTCATATTGTCTATTATTTGTTTCCTAAAATATACCAATCAATTACAGGCAATAACCAATAATTTAGCAATTTTCGATAATTTAGATTTTGTTGGTAAATATTATCGATAATAATTTTACCTATAATTTAATTTTTTTTCACATTATCGACAATTTTTCTGTAAGCAAATTAATTTTTTCTCATAGTTTGTGACATTCAAATGATAATGAAGGTAAATTTGCATCATAAAAATGTATATGTAATCTTGTATACAAGGTACCATGTATTCTTGATATCACTAAAACTTAAAAAAAAAAAATAAAAAAAATACAAAGGTTTAAAATATTGGTTGAATGAGAATTAGTAAAATATATGAGTCAATATGATCCTATTGTCATATCACAAGGCAATCGAGTGGCTTAAAGTGGTGAAATCTTCAGTGTGATGATTTATGGAGGAGTTACGGATTCCCAATTATAGCAACCTCTAATTTTGACTTGTACAATGTTGTCCCGTTGATCTGGGCCGCCCATTAGCTCACAGCACTGTCTACGTGGCGCCTTGTTTGTGAAAGAAGAATAAAATCAACCTCAATTTCCACTTATAAATCAACCTCAATTTTCCGCTATTATCTCAATCACTACGCGATCCATTGCGTCATTGCCTAATCTAGGACCACTTATTATTATTATTATTATTATTATTATTATTATTATTATTTTATTTTTTTTGCGTTTAGAAACTTTATTTATTTTAAAGAATGTAATAAAGTTTGTTTTTTATTAATTATTCAATTTTTATTATCTAATTATCCTTAAATATCGTAACGAATTTTGATTCTTTTAAATTTTCGATACATAATATTTTAATCGAGTTTTAATTATGCACAGCCGTAGTCGTTGCTCATGTAAAGTGGGTTCTGTTTCAACAAGAGCATTTTTAATGGGACAATGTAAATTTTTAATTACATGATAAATAAAATATTATTAATTACAAAATTTTCTCCAATAATAAATGTGAATTGTGTAAAATACTTAATTACTATCGTTGGAGATTAGAGATAAATAAATAAATTAATATTAATGAATGAATAAATAAGATAAATTATTAAATAGACAATATCTAGCACACCATCTACATTTTTTTCTTGCTCTAAGGGATAACCTTTAAGAGCTAACATCGCATAAATTAAATTAAAATATAGGAACCCAAAAATTTGCGAAAACTAAAACGTATTGGATCAAATTCGATATATAAAATACATATAGGACAATGGCGTAGCCCAAGAGGGGTCAATCCGAGCTCGGGCCGACCCCATCCTCTTACGAACAATGTAAATAATTAAAAAAAATTAGTAATGTTAAATTATAAAAAATAATGGATTTATTTGATATATATATATATATTTTTTAAATTTCTACACCTCTAATCTAATTTTATCCAAACGGTGATAAAAGAAAAAAAAAATAATTATGAATTTATTTGATTTTAAGAGAAAAATTTCGGCTCAGTGAACGTTGACGTACTGACTACACCATTATTATAAGACAAATCATATTACTCTTTATACTTAAATTTGACCACTTCACTATTGCTAGTTGTCACCTGCAACATGTATAGAATTAAAAAAAAAATGAAAAATGCCACATCTTATTATACATATATAACAAGGGCGGATCCATGATTCTTCGTTCGGGAGGTCGCGTATTAAAAGATAAAAATAATTTGGTGAAATGACGATAATCGACTCGTGTTATATCAAGGGAAAAATATATTTTTAACTTTTTGGTGTTACGATAAATTAGAGAGGATATGAAAAAAAATAAGAAAGAAAAAATAAAAGAGCTAGAGAGGGGTGAAGGAAAATAAGAAAGATATGTTTTTACTTCTAAATTGGTACCATTAATTTTTGAAAATATGAAGAAAAAAGAGAGAAAGGAGCGATATTTTTTTAGTTTTATATTGTTATTTTTTTTAAGTTAAATAACGAGAAAGAGAAAATATAAAGAAAGAGAAAATGATGATAATTTTAATTCTATATTTTTTTAAAAAAAATTAATTGATGAAAAGGAGAAAAATAAAAAGAAAGAAAAATGAAGGATAAAAATAAAGGGAAGGACATTGAAGAGGTTGCAATATAAAAAACCTTTCTTTATACCAGTTTTCTTTATAATTAAGCATTATTACTCTTAATAAAAATTTGTATTGTTCTTAAACAGAGCACCGTTTTTTCGATTGGTAAGACTGGGACAAACTCTAAATTTACCACTCCTTCAAGCAAAAGAACTAGCAAACGCACTGCTACTAGAGTATCATATGCTGAACAACCTGAAGAAGAATTTGATACGCAAATCTCGTCCTCAAAAACAAACATGAGGTCAATGAAGTTGAAGGTTACTCAAAAACAAACATGAAGTCAAAGAAGTCGAAAGATACTCGGTGATGTGAATTCAAATAAATTAACGGCTACTCAATGAAAGATTTAGAAGTTCACATTTAGTATGTTTGAGAATGTTTCGGTTCAGTTTATAATTTCTACTATTAGTCTAAGATTGTTATTTTTTCTTTTTTTAACAACTAGATTTATATGTGTACTTCTTAATTGTTTTTATCTTTACAAATGCGTTGAAGAATTTGGATGCTTTCTTATATTACATGACATGTAATGATTTCTATTATTATTTTTTTTGTGTATTATTATAATATATGCCCTGTTATTTTATTTTTTTTACCATATTGCGATTTCATTTGCACATGTAAAAAATAATTATTATTGATGATACTGTTTATGAATTTATATTTTCTTATAAGTTTGGATTATTTTTTCAAAAATATATATACTAATTTATTTCCGTTATGATTCATATCAATAACAGGGTCAAACAGTGTATAACCCTAGGGTTATTGATATCTTTGTCCCCATGGTTTAAAGGGTTTTTTTTAATATGGGAAGGATTATGTTTAAATTTATTAATTGCATATCCGAGTTAGTTTGGTAGATTAATAAAACTCTTCATGATTGGCTAACTAATAATTAGAACTTACTAATGTGTATATATATATATATATATATATATATATATATATAAATATATATGTATTATTTTGTATATATACCGGGGTTAAACATGGATATTGTGCTAGTAATATATGAATTAGTAGATAAAAAGAACGAAAAGAGAAGGAAACTAAAAAGAAACAAATGATAAGAGGAATATAAAAAAAAAAGATAAAAAATATTGAAAAACAAGAGATAAAAAAGAAAGAAAAAGAATTGCGCTAGTAATATATGAATTAGTGGATAAAAAGAACGAAAAGAGAAGGAAACTAAAAAGAAATAAATGATAAGAGGAATATAAAAAGAAAGACAAAAAAAATTGTTAGATCAATCTACATATTTGTAAATTTTGAGAGGCCAATATATATAATTAAAAATAATAAAAAATCATAAATAATATTAGTGTTTTGGATTTTTTTCTGGTAGGTTGTTAGACCAGATTGGAAAGTTGCACTCATATATAAGCAAATAACAAACCAAAAACGCAACAAAATTCTAGAAGAACGGAAAAATAAAAATTTAACCTGGTTCCATAATTGTTGATCAAGAAAGCCTGCAGAGACATTGAACCCCTTGATCAAATAAGCAGCTTCATAATTTTCCCTCTCACATTTTTTATCATGTTCATCACGTGCTGTAGCATACCGCGACAACGTGCTTCGATTTCCCGATTTCTCGACGCTGTCAAAATAAAATATGATGGGCCTTTCACAGGGATCCGGTTCGAAGGCTCGGGTATTAAACGTAAACGGCCCATCACTCCAAGTCCAGGCTGAAAATGTCTGCAACGGGGTGCTCAATTCCTTGGCTGCCACCAAAAACGGGTACAATTGCACTGTGTAGCCCCACGAGATAGAAATGGACCAGTTCCGGGTCGAGTCGTAGCAGAAAGTTTGCTGTAATGCCCGGACCGGGTCGGAATTGTAGGCTTTGATGAGCTTTTTGACGGATGCAACCCGGTCCATGTCTGGAAACAATGGGTCAACGTAGTCTAGGTGATGTAGTGAGACCAGAGGTGCTAATGGATGGGCCGATAGTAGGCCGTATGGGCTTCGTCGAATATCCAGCTGGTATTTCAAGTAGAGAGATTGGAGTATCATTAAAAGGGTTTTATTCTAGCCGACAAGAAAATATAATTCAAATTATTATGTTTTTCCCATAATACCTGACAAAATAAGTATGGTTTTAGAAGACTTTATACAATTTAAGAAATCATACAAGATGATTGATTTACACATCAGCTGAAAGGATTATAATTTCTAACGCTCATTTTGAATTTATTAAAACATTAAAGTTATATATAATAAATAAGGGTAATCTTAGAAGTTTTATGTCAAAGATGTCTTTCAATTCTTAACACGAAAATTATCTTTATAATAAAATATAAACAATAATTATTTTTGGTATAAATCGTATATAATAGTTAGGTAATCTCTGTGAGGTGAACGCACAATTATGTACAATTTTGATAGGATAGCAATGACGTGGTACCATGCCACTAATCCTCAAGAGCGTGATATGTTCTTCGTTAAAAGAAAGAATGAATAATTCACCAATCACTAGGAGAAGCAAATAAAACGGATGCTTATTTGTTTGGGTAAACTAATCCAATTCAAAAATACTGTGCGCCATTTTTGAAAGAGAGGAACAAATTGAAATCGAAACACTAGTTTATGGCCTATTTGGATTCCATTAGTAACGAGGATTGATTTCTTAATATTGTTCGACTTTGAAAGAATTTCTCAATATTTTCGATTCTTCTTTCTGATCAATCAAACCCCTCCTTCCTGGAGCCCAAGTCTCATGTTCGCCACAAAATAAACCCTTCTCATTATGAAGGTATCCATTATTCCCCCAAAATTGTAATTTCATACTGGTATTAATCATCTCCTTTCTCGTTTGGGTGGTGCTGGTAATTGCTTCAACCAGGGATGACAACTTTAGCCAGTCCCGCCCCGTGCCCTGCGGCGGGGTGGGACGGGTTCGAGTACCACATTCACCCCGCGGGTACTAGCCCCGCCTCAACCTGTGCAATAGTTTTATTTATTTTTATATATTTTATAAGTTATATATATAATTTACATGATTATTTATATTTTTATACATTTAATATTATATTTAACATTTATAACATTGATAATGATTCTTTTATAAATAATATACATTAATAAAATAAAATAAATGATAAATAAACTTATAAATAAGCTAAAAGATGTATAATTAAAAAAAATTGGTGTATTGTTATTTTTATTAAATATGTAGTCTTATGTTTATTTTTTGTAGTAATATACTTAATTTTTTGTAATAATAATAATTAATACTTTATAATTAAAATCAAAGAATTATTTAGGCGGATCGCCCTGACCCGACCCATGAGGTTGACGGGGCAATTTCAGGTCCCGTAGTACCCGTCCCGGCTAATTGTCATCCCTAGCTCTAGGTGGTGCAATTTTTGAAATTAAACTTATTACTTAATAGCCATTATTAGTCTTTATTTATGTCAAAACTAGTGCACAAAACCCATCGATCTCTTTTTTTTGGTCTAAACGTATAAACATTCCATCCCAACATCTTAAACATGAGAATTCATGTAATCAAAATCCTTTAAAAAAGAGAAAGTAAAGATTAATTTTTACCTGATGAAAACCAAGTTCCATAGTTAAAGGCACACCAAGCTCACTCATGCACCCCCCGATCTTCTGATCCGACCCGTAAAGATCCGCATACCAATCAATGCACCCGTCCAATTTCCTAACTAGCTCCACCGCCAACGGGTAACTGATCGCAAACCCGGCCCCACCATACGCCATCGTGTAAGAATGCACCACATCTTGCTCCACGCTCTCCGAATTACTCCCGATATAATACATTTTCTCGTGATCGTATTTACTCAAAACGTTGACCAAATTCTCCGTAAAGAATATCGTATCGTCATCTCCCATAACGAACCACCTAACATTTCCCAACCTGAGCTCGAAGCTCTCCTTCACTATGCGGGCTATACGCACCGCCGATCTCGACCCGTACCAGCACGTGTACTTGAACCGGGCCGTGTCGGCCGAAACCTTGTACCGTGGAGAGGTTTCGGGCCACGGGCCGGAAGGCTTCTCATCGAGCCAGACGTAGCCGCGGGTTACGTTGGGTTTCCAGTAGAGGTCAACGTAGTGGCGGCGTTTGTTCCACGTGTTGGCCGAGCCGCCGATGCCGAAGAGAATGTGGGATATGTTTGTTTTTTCTTCGGGCCGGGCCGAGTTGGATATGCGGATGAGGGGTTTATCGCATTCGGGACAGTAAATGGAGCTGGGGAAGGATATGAGGTAGCATAAAGAAAACACGGCGAAGATGCAGATGGATAAGAACGCTTTCGGGCTTAGAAAAGTGTGTTTGGAGGGTGGTGAGATGAGATGTTTAGATGGGTTGATGAGGTTTTGAATGAAGGTTTGTGATGAACAAGACATTTTTTTATTTATTATTTTATTATTATTACTTTTTAAAAAAGCTTTCTTGATGATTTTGAATTAGTTTGGGTTAAAAAAAAAAAAATGGGGTCTTAACTTCTCGAGCATTTACTATGGGACTTGATTAATATTTACTGAATTTGTAACTGATTGACTTAAATCAAATCTTGTTGAGAAATTACGACAATCCGATGGGTTTATGAGGTATAATGCGTTGTTTCAACAAAACTAGATGGTAAGTTGACCTTATTTCTCGTTAATTATATAATATATATACTAGTTTAATTACAAGAGATTTATTAAAATATGGGGGAAATTCCCATTTGATACATATCAATCTAACTTAATTGTCATATAATCACCTAATTAAGATTCATCTCATTTAAGCCAAATATTTACCATTCAATCAAAAATCATGATATAAATAGTCTACAATACCCCTCTCTTATATACACACTCAATTAAGGTACAACCGTCATCATTCCTCAATTTTGTTTATTTTAAGAAAATGATTCATTTTAGTTGTTTTTTATTTTTGGCTTCAACAAATTATACATCGATTTTTTTTATTTGTTATTCATACAAATTCAACCAGATTCGTAATTCATTTTTTTTGGCTTGAACAATTTTACACATTTTATTTTTCTTTTCTTTTTTAGTTTATTATCCATACGAATTTCGATCAAATTCGGAATTATTTTTTTCACTTATTATTTTTGCTGATATTTTATAAAATTTGATTATTATCATACAAAATTTCAAATCGATCAAATTAGTTTAATTTACGGTCATATATATTATATACATCCTCAATAGGTTAATTTTTTATTTGGTATATTGCTCTTAGAAATTCCAATCAATTTTACAAGTAGATTTTTTTTTTGGTTTATTGTTCCTATAAATTCTGATCAAAGTCGAAATTCATTATTTTTTTTTTTTGCTTCAACAGTTTTATACTTCTTTTTTTGTTTATTGTTCATACAAATTCCGATCAGAGGCGAAGTTCATTAATTTTTTGTTTTCATTTTCTTTACTTCAACAATTTTACACTTTTTTTTGTTTCTTGTTCACATGAACTTATAGTATGAAATTAATATGAAGGTAGTATGAATTTTGTAGTACGAAATTAATATGAAGGTAGTATGGATTTTGATTGCACGGTGAGTAGTATGAAATTAATAAGTAGTATGGATTTTTGGTTGAATGGTGGAGGTAGTATGGATTTTGGTTGCCGGTGGGTAGTAGGCGTCGGGTAGTATGCATTTTGTAGTATTAAATTAATTTGAAGGTAGTATGGATTTTGGTTGCACGGTGGGTAGTTTGAAATTAATAAGTAGTATGGATTTTTGGTTGAATGATGGGTATTATGAAATTAATATGAAATATTATGGATTTTGGTTTAATGGTGAGTAGTATGAAATAAGTATAAAATAATATAAATTTTGGTTGAATTAAATCGAAAGAAAAAAATATTGAACAAAAAAATTGGTTAATAAGGTTAAATTAGTAATCTTATGTAGTATTTTGGATTAAATGGTAAGTTAAAATACCAATAGACTATTTGGGATAATATATTTACCTATAGGAGCATATGGTCAATGCCCAAATATGAATATAAAAACAATTGATAGTTATAGAGTTTTCAAAAATATGTATTTTCAACTCGTGTCTTATACATGTCTAATCTATTTATTAATTATTATAATTATAAATTAATCTTATATTTTTATGCTTATATTAAATTATAATAATTTTATTTACATATTTAGAAAAATTTAAAAGATATAACATTCTCAACCTATGTCTAATCTCTATTTATTAATTATTATTATTATTATTATTAAATTATTGTATATTTTAATGATTCGATTAAATTCATTAATAATTATTAGTTAAATACTTTGAAAATTTCAAAAGATGTCATACTCTCGACCCGTGTTGCATTGTATCAATGTCTAATTATTATTATATAATTTTATATTTTTATATCTTGATTGAATTCATTACTAATATTTAGTTACATAGATCATTGCAAATAACTCATAGTTTATCTATGTAAATATTAGAAATTCAAAAAATAAAATCATTTCAACTTTAATTATAAATATGATTTATTTGATTATTTTCATTTTCTGTAATTAAGATTATGGGAAAATTGTCAAATAGTCCCCCAAGTGAATGTACATTTTTCAATTTGTCCTACATCCAATTTTAAGTCAAATAGTCCCTCCTTTTTGTTGAATAGTCCAAAATTATGATATAAATATAACACAATACCTTTATTATGAAAATACTAATAAAAATAAATAAACAAATAATAATAATAATAATAATAATAATAATAATAATAATAATAATAATAATATAGTGAACTGGGCAGCAGGTGGTTGTCACGTTAACCTGCTGCCGCCGATCGCTGGAATTCTTTTCAGGTCATCAAAAATATTATATTCCGACAATTTTTTTTCGCCAAGAAAATCTCTTACTATATATTTGAATTTATTAATATATATATATATATATATATATATATATATATATATATATAGGGTTGGGTTCAAATGGAACCATGTCGTTATATGCGAACCCAGGGACTCATCTTGACCATTAGATTGGATAATCTTAATGGTTGAGAATATGACACGTCAGCAGCCTAATTATGTAAAATATTGCATTAATTTAATTAAAAGGGTATTTTGGACATATATCAGCAATTCGAAAAAGCACTGCATTGCTCTTTAGAAAGCACATGAGTAAAGAAAAAGCACTACGACTGTATACAAAAAGCATCACAAAAATCATTCTATAAATAAATGTAATTAAATTTAAAAAGCTGAATATTAAAAAGTATCGCATGTAATTACTTTTAGCACTACATTGTTGTATAAAAAAACACTATTAAATTACGAGTAAGAATTTTGGATTTTTACTATATTTTAGTTCTTTTATAATAACGTAGCAATGCTTTTCTTAATATTATTACAGCGCTTTTTTTATTACATTATCGGTGCTTTCTTTTATGATAATCGGCCGGCGCCTGCGCAAAGCCACCACCGTCCAACACCAGGCGAAACAACGGCAGCACCATCATAAAACCAACGCCGAACCACCATCACAGCTGATCGCCACCCCCAGCGGCCCGACGGTTTCAACACCACCGCCGTCCGGTCCAGCCACGGTCAATCGGCCCGGCCTCAATTGGTAAAGCCCAGCCACGACAACCTCCAACCATGGCCGCGCCACCCATTCAATCCGCCACCACAGACCACCAACCACTTCATGCGTGACCGAACCATCGGCACCCCAAATCACCAATCGCCGTACACAATCCGGCAACCCAAAAAATCCAAACCCCCAAATCGCCACGACCTGAAATCCATCAGCCCCACACCCACAACAACCTACTCGGCCGAACACGAAATATGAATGCCAGACAACTGTAAATAATTTCAACCCATACATAATTACATTGACGAACGCCAACTAATACTAATTGAAGAAATTAATTAGCCATCCAGGCTGAGATAGATGGAGGTCGCCACACCAAGCGCGTACGCCCCAATCGCCGCCACCACAACCTCCTTCCCAGGCCTGAACACCGCCCCAAAGCCCGCAATCCCCGCCGCACCCAGCGGCACCCTCTTCAGAACCTCCATCCTCGCACCCGAATCGACGGCCTCCGCAAACACCTCCGCCGCGAACTCCTCGAATTCCATCTCGTCCAGAGTTATTTCTTCCTGTCGGGCCGGCCGGCGAGAGAGGATGGTCTTCAGGGCCCGGTCTACCTGGGCCCGGTCGGGGGGACGTGGGACCCACTTGGAGACGTCACCGCCTACCGAACATCGTTGTTGTTGGGGATTCACGTCGCCACGGCCGTTCAATCGGCGGGCAATAACACTCGACGCGTCGCCGATTTCTGAAAATTGGTGAACCTGGTGCATCGCCGCCATCATTTTCAGACACACCTGGTGCATCGCCGCCACCTGGCTCGCCGAACCTATGGCGTTGTTGCACTCCGTTTGGTTTGATTCTGAGTCGGCCGTGGCTTTCATGGTTCATCCGCCGCGGATGGTAGGGTTGGGAGGATTGGGTTCACGGCGGATTGTAGGGTTGGGATGATTGGAAAATTAAACAGATTAGAAATATTGGGTTTAATGCGGCGGATGGTGGGAATTTATTCTGATTAGCCTGATTTGTAAAATTACATAAAAGCCCTCATCTTTCCATATATGTAATTTAATGAATTTAAAAAATAGAAAAAATCTGGTCCACACATATTATAAGATCTACGGTCCGGATTGGTCCCTAGGTTCGCATATATTGACGTGGGTTCTATTTGAACCTAATCCTATATATATATATATATATATATTGTTTGTTTCCTTGATATTTTTTCTGCGTAAGATATTTATTTATGTAAATATATAATGTATTTATCAATGCATTATATTGGGATTAGATAAGAAGATTTATAATATATTTAATATTGATTTTCCTAAGTGGAATAATTTTTTGTTGTTGTTGTTTCTATTGTTTTTTCTTTTTTCTTTTTTGGCGTAACAAAGTTTTTCATATAGGTTTTTAATAGTGTTATTCTCAATGCAATATATTATGATTAGATATCCGAAATTAAGTTTATATTTATTTTCCTTTTGTAATAATTTTATATAACTCATATTTTTCTTAAATAAAATATTTGAAAATTCTAAAAATAAAATTATTTTTCGAGTAAGTGCTGGATAAGAGCTGAGAATAAATCCACATGGAGGAATTCGGAAAAGAAGAACGGCTGCACTTTTCATATAAGGAAGATTATGAAGAGAGACCACGAGCTAAAACGGCAGAATCAAAAGAAATTCAAGACACCATGCAAGAAAATTTTTAACATCTTTTGACGTTAAAAGGAGACCTAACATAAGAGCCGGTGGAAGAGTTGCAGTCAATACAAGAGTCGATAGATGGGTTGCAGATAATGATCCTGGGGGTTTCACACCACTGAAGGATGCTCGGGCTAAGATATTTGCTATAATTGAGAGACAACAACCTAATATCCTGAGATGGTTGGAGAATTTTATAGAGACACCCACAAATCCCAAGTTTGTGTATTTTTGCAGGTTTCATAATAACTATGAACACTCTATGGAGAGGTGCCTACACCTGAAGGAAGAAAATGAAAGATTGATTGCAGCAAATCATTTAAAGGAATACATTTAATTCCCCCAGGAGATCCCTAGGACAGCGAACAAGTGGACATGCAGAAAGGAGGGAGGCTCCAGAAGGCCACAAGGGGAATAGAGAGCTCGAAAATAATATGAGACAAACTAACATGATTTCAGGAGGACCAACTGATGGGGACTGCAACAGTGCAAGGATAACTCATACTAAAGCTAATAGGCCAGGTTCTTTAGAGGTCGTGGCAGTAGATTTGTGGCCATTACCTTCGGAGCCAGTGATATACTTTGAGCTTGGAGAAAGACGAAGATTCCAAGTGGAGCACAACAATGCATTAATTATATGAGTAGAAGTGGTTACTTAAGACATTCACCGAGTATTTACTGATAGTGGGAGTTTAGTTAACATCTTGTATCATCATTCTTTGGAGCATATGGGTGTAGAGGTAAAGGTGAGGCCTGTACAGACACCTATTTTCGCGCTTAATGGGTCGCATGTGGTCACAAATGGGGAAATAATCTTGGCGGTAGCTTTAGGTCAAGGCGAATTTCAGGTAGAAAAGAAACTCAAGTTTTTGATAATCAGAGTTTTTTTTTTTAAGTGAGAAAAATATATTTAAAAATGAGAAAAAGATACGGAGAGTCCCCTACACGACCAATTGACATCAAGAAAATAAGTTTGGGGGGCCGAATCCCCTACTCGACCAATCATACTCTAAATAAATTTTCATTTAACAAACAAAAATAAATAAATTAGCGCTTCACAAGAAATCCCCGCTTAAGAGAACTCTTTGAAGCTTTGCGTATAGGAGTAGCATCTTCATCATCAGCAAAATCCGCCCAAGATTGTCTAGCAACAATACTCATGAGGTGGAGGGCGGGAGATGATTTTGTATCGTCAACAGTGAAAGGAGTAGAAGATTCCTGTTGTAATTTTTTAATTACATCAATTAATTCTCGATTAGTGGCAGGCTTATGAAAAAGAGGGGTGCGATGTTGGATGCCATTATCTAAATCATCCACTATAATGCCTTCTTCACATGCAAGACATGCTGTTGGAGTATGTTGCGCTACGGGAGAAACCTTATCCGAAGAACCCATGTCCACTTGATCAATGGAACTCGTGTTCGAAGAGGCAGGATCCTCATAAAGCACAAGCAGTTGAAAGGTGTCACAAATAATTTTAGCCGATCTGCAAATGGTCGGAGACGAGGGGAGGGATAAGAGCTGCTTCCTCTAATCCGAGGTAGATGAGGAAACGGGAGTAGTGGTGGATTTTGGGATAGGGTTTTCGAAATTGGGACCCGGGGGAGAAACCGAAGAGGGGTGAGATGGAGACCCCATCTCGAAGTCGGAGTCTAACGCGTTAAAAGCGTTAGAAGTCGTCAGAGGGGGCTTGGTGGGATCGGGAGTCGGGCGGGGGTCCGAGTGGGCCTTATGCTCCCTAGAGTCCGATCGATGATGACGTATGGTATTAACCATACGCCAATCATCCCTGTTAACATTCTGAGCGTTACGGGATTTTTAATAAGGGCAAGAGCCAACCAGATGCCCAACCGTTTTGCAAAAAGAGCAAAAATCCGGCAGGTTCTCATACCCTATGGAAATATACCCGCATATCCTTCATGTTCGATCATAAAAATCTCATGTAGGGTACTATCAAGATTAATTTCAACCAAGACACGAACAAAATGTCCCACCGAGCCATTAATCGAACGCTCATCAATTTGTAAAGGGGTGCCAACAACTTTAGCGATATTAAGAATAAAAGAATGATCCCAGTATTCGATAGGAAGTTCGTAGATACGGATCCAAACCTGAGAAGAGGCCGAGGGGACCTTGTAGGGGTTAAAGTCTAGGGTCCAAGGGAAGAGGCGAATAAAATTTGAGCCGAATTCCCAAGTGGATCTGGAAAACGCACGCACCCTATCGTTGGACGAGGAGAACGAGATGCTGAGAAATCCTTTTCCAAGCGGAACAAATCTCCAAGATCCAGTAATCTCCCAAGTAGTACACAAGGCGACCTTGTAATTGTCGAGTGAAATGGGTTTCGATACTTTGGGTTGTAGAAGGCGGCCTATGAGAGAGTTACGTAATTTTGAAACACGACTTTGGTAGTGGGATTCGTTGATAATTTTATACCTACTTTTTATTTAAAAATAAAAATCTCGTCCGCAAGAGAACGGAGCAGCTGTAGGTGGTAAGTTGAACTCGAGTCGAATCACAAGGAAGACTAATCGAAAGTTATTCCGGTGTTTGGTTTTACGAACGAGAAAACGAAAGAAAATGACTAAACTAAACACGCGATCCAATTTGGTTTGGGAGTTTCTAACATCTACGAGCAATAAAATCGAAAGCTTTGAAACGATTATGAAAACGAGGGTTCTAGTGCGCCAGAATCATCTCCACGATCAGCGTTGTCAATCCCGATGGCTCTAAATGGCCCTAGGCACACTAGACCGATAAATTTAGCCAAAATTCATATTACTCTAAACATCATACAATTAAAAACGAGAACTTAAGCATTTAAAACCTGCAAATTACCAAGCATCACCAACAAAGAAATGAAAGCTTACGAAATTAACGAGAAAAGTAACGAAGTTCAAACGAGAAATTAAACTACAACTACGAACTAATCTATCTAAAATCTAAAGTCTGAAAAACTAATATAACATCTAAAATCTGAGAAACTAAAACAAAAATACTGAAAAGTAAAACAAAGACGAAGAAAAAAAGAGGAGACGAAGACTTGAACTTGCTATCTTCAACTCTTCAACCCGAATCATGCGTGTAATCGAAAGGTGGCAAGAACCGAGGGATCTCCGCAATTTATGAACCTTCCCCCAAGTTCCAGCACTCCCATTCTGAAGAAACTCACGAGTTTATATAGTTTTGATGAAAATAACCGCTCAAACTGCCTTAGCGTCGATCGACGCGGATGGAGCGTCGGCATCGATGCGAGTCAGGATGCTCACGTCGATTGGGCAGTGCGTCGATCGACGCGAGCTAGGATCGACGCTACTACAAGTTTGCGTCAACATGTGCTTCGATCGACAGAGCTAGGATCGACACTACTGCAGCTTTGTGTTGACCTAGCGTCGATCGACGGGGGTGGTGGGGGGGGGTGGTGGGTGCTCTCGGCATTGACGCGGGCGCTGCATTGCAGCGCTTCGGCACGTCACTCGTCTCGTCTTCTTTATCTCGAGCTAAAACAGTAAAATAAAGCAAAATTAGACTATTACTTATAAAATAAGGTAGAAAAAAATATAACACAATACGAAACTAAAAATATAAAAAGGAAGAAAAACGAGAAAAAGATAAACCTAAAACACGTAAAAGCAAATAAAACACAATGCAAAAAAATACGAAAATCACATACAAAAATTTACAAATCAGTGAGGGTTGCAAAACCGATTGGGGATGCGGCTGTGCCAGCGACAGCGTGGGGAGGAGGGGGTTTTGCGGCGGAAGAAAATCTGCGGAACCCTGCAGCGTCGGCGGGAGGAGGTTCATGGGGTTGGCCGGAGGAGGTTGGTAAGATTGGTGATGAAGCTGCGGAAATTCTAGCGGCATGGCCTCTAGCATCCGAAGACGTGGAGAAGACGCCGTGAACGAGCGGCGTGGCTTGAGGACGCCGTGAGCCCGTCGAGGGTTTGTGTTGGCCGAAAAAATAAAGGAGAGAGGAAGGAGCTTTTTCTTCTTTTTTTCATTTTTCAAAATGATCCGCCTTGTAATCTCATCAAACTAGCAGGCAGTTTCCCTCTACATATAATATTATATTGGGACGACCTGCTTTTAATTAGTTACGGGCTATCACGTCCACTTATCACATGAGTATGAAGTATCTCGCAAGAGACTAGGTGGGAGAAGTGGAGGTCGATCAACTAGTAGCAAGATCATGTTATCATACAATTGTACGTAGGGATATGAATGAAGATAAACGGGAGCAAAATAGTGATGCGCGAGTAGGGATCATACGTACTAAGAAGATAATCATGGACGATAAGTCTATGCGATCACATGAAGAGTTGACGGTGATCGAATTAGTAGACATCGGGAAAGGTTTTACAACAAGGATAGAGAGCTAGTTGCTAAGATATTCGAGAAGAGCTCATAAAATTGTTAAAATAATTCAAGGATATCATTGTATTCTGAGATAATGAGCTATTATAAGTTGATCCCGAGATTGAGCAAGATTACCTAAATGTAGATCCATCCATCCGGTCAGTGAAGAAAAAGAGAAAGCACTTTGGCATATAGCTAAAAAGATAATAGAGGAAGAAGTATAGAAGCTGCTAAAGGCTGAACACATAAGGGAGATCCTATTCTTAGAGTGGTTGTCAAACTTGGTCATGGTACTAAACTAGGAAATTAATGGAGAATGTTTATTTATTTTCACGAACTAAACAAGGCATGTCCCATTGATCACCATCTGTTACCATGTATTGATCAGTTGGTCGATTCAACATCAAGTTGCAAGCTGTTAAGCATGGTGGATGCGTCATAGGGCTATCATCGAATTCCTTTGTCACTTGAAGATCAGTCGAATGTGAGTTTTGTCACTTCAACAGGGATATATTATTTTGTATCTATGCTATTTGAATGAATGAATGCAGGAGCTACCTACCAATTGTTGATGGACAAGATGTTTAAGGAGCTTTTAGGTGCCACTATGGAGGCTTATGTAAATGATATGATGGTAAAAATCATGAGGGCAGAATCACATGTGGGGCACTTAAGGAAGACTCAGTATGGGATGTATTTAAATTCCAAGAAGTGCTCATTTGGAGTGGTTTTTGGAAAATTTCTAGGTTATATGATGACAGAAAGAGGTATCGAGGTGAATCCAAAATAGGTGCGAGTTGTGATAGAGATGTCCCAATGTCGCACGGTGCAAGAAGTACAAGTTTTAACAGGTAGAATAGCTGGGCTCAACAAGTTATTTCGAAGTTGGTAGAGAAAGGTTTTCCCCTTTTCAGAATATTGAGGAAAGGGTTTAAGTTTGAATAGACAACGGAGGCAACAAAAGCTTTAAGAAATTAAAAGAATACTTGGTAGAAATTCCTTTGTTATCAAAAATCTCTACCTAGAGAAGATTTAATTTATTACATATCAGTAGGTGAGGTGGCGGTGAACTCGGTGTTGATTCGGGGAAGAAGAAAGTACTCAGAAACCCATTTATTATATGAATATAATGTTGCGGGGGGTTGATGTTATTCAGAATTGGAGAAATGAGGGTTTGCCTTATTAAATACTTTATATTTGGTTAATACCCCCTTCGTGCCTTTGAGTGGTAGATGTCCTGAGATATTTTGGTGTGGAAAAGATATTGATTATTTAAACTTGCGTATATTTGGTTATGTTGTATTCGTTCATCAAAAACTTGATAAGCTTGAACCTCGTTCTGTGAAATGTATTTTCTTAGGGTATCCGAAGGGTGTTAAGGTTTATAGGTTGTGGCTTAGGAGTGAAACGGGTTTTCCATGTTTACATGCTTCTTTGCCTACTGTCAATGAACCCGACCTGAGCCTTTGCATGTTAATAATTTTGATGATTCTCAAATTATGCCTGCTGAAACTAAAAATATGCCTGCATGTTGATGTCTATGTTGTTGTTTCTGAAAATTTACCTGACGAAAATGTTCAAATCTCTGATGTGCATACTGACACGTTTAAATTGTGCCTGATACGCATGTGTTAGATGATTATCAACTTGCTAGAGATAGAGAGAAAATGACTCATTCCAAATATGTGCTTTTACTTTATTATCATTTGATTTCATTTGCTTTTAGTGTGTTTGAATCTATTGAGTAGTGAACCGAAAACGTATCATGATACCTTGAAATTAGCAAATTCTCGTGCATGGTTAAATACTATGAATGATCAGATAAACTTTTTTTGCATGTTAACCATACGTGGACTCTTGTGCCTAAAACTGAAAATTGTCATGTCGTAGATTATAAGTGGTTGTACAAGGTCAAGTATGAGAATAAAGGGGTTAGATTTAAGGTTAGACTTGTTGCTAAGGGGTTTACTCAAAATGAGGGGGTGATTATACGGAGATTTTTGCTCCGGGTTTTAAAATTATCTGTACGTATTATGCTTACATTAGTTGCTCATTTTGATTGGGAGTTAAAAAAGATATGGATGTTAAAACTTCTTTCTTGCACGGTGAATTAGATGAGAATATTTTTATAAGGCAGCCGAAAGGCTTTGTTGACTAAAACAAACTTGACTTTGTTTGCTTGCTTAAAAAGTCGTTGTATAGTTTGAAGCAATCTCCTTGATAGTGGAACAAAAAGTTTGGTGCATGCATGCTTTCTTTAAAGTTTAAGCGTAGCTCGTGTGATCATTTTCTTTAATTTAAAGAATCTGACAATGCTCCTAATTTCTTGCTAATTTATATTGATGACATGTGGCTTGTTAGTCCTTCCATTAAGTTTGTTGATCATATTTAAAATTGTCTTTGTGAAATTTTGATATGAAGATTCTTGGAGATGTAAAACATATTTTAGGCATGAACATTTTTAGGGATAGAAAAAATTATTACATGATTTTAAATCAGATTTTATATGTTGAAAAGATCTTGAGTAAGTTTCTTATATCTGATGCTGATCCTATTGAAGTTCTTCTGACTCCTAATATTGTGTTAAGTAAGTCTCAGTCCCCTAAAACTAAAACTAAATTTAATGCTATGAAAAACGTTCCATATTCGAATGTGATTGGTTCTGTGATGTATCTAATGGTAAGTACTAGGCCTGACATTGGTTATATTGTCAGTTATTTGAGTAGATATATATCTAATTCCGGTAGACTCCATTGGGAGGCATTAAAATAGTTATTGCGTTATTTGAAATTCATTGTGAGTTTTGGTTTTGAGATTTTGCAAAGCTTCTGATGGTGTTTTACTCAAATGATATGTTGATTCTAATTATGTTAATGATAGAGATAGTCAAAAGTCCACAACCTCTTGTGTGTTTACTTTGTGTCTCTTGTATTAGTTGGAAATCTAAGTTGCAACCTATTGTTACTTTTTCTAAGACTGAAGATGAGTATGTTGCTATAACTGATTCCTTTAAGGAAGCTATTTGGTTAAAGGGACCTTTGTCTGAAATTGGTATTTTAGATTGTAGTGTCGTGTTATTTTCTGACAATCAAGTTGCGATTCAACTATATAAAAATCTTATTTTTCATTATCGTACTAAGAACTTGGGTGCGTCTTCATTTCATTCGTGATATAGTGGCTGAACGTACTATCGATCTTGAAAAGACTCCCTCTGATTATAACCCAGCTGATATGAACACTAAGTGTTTACCCGCGAGTAAATTGCGAACGTGTTTGAACATTTTAAACTTTGAAATGACTAATTAAGCTATGGTGGTAAATGTGAGGCAAGGCGTATTTTTTTGTTTCCTCATTTTATCACTGGTATCTGCGCTGACTTGGTTATTGATGATGATGTGGTTTTTGGAGGTATCCTTCTTTGAGTGATGATTAGATTCTTTTTGGTTCCTAGCAACAACTGGGGTCGACACGTTAGATTTGGGTCGAGGTGGAATGTTGGTGTAGGCCCAAATGAACAAAGTGAAAGGGCAACCCGCTTCTCTGCCAGGCCCAAAAGAAAAGCTAAGCCCAAAACCCACCTAGAAGGTCAACTTTAGATTGACCCGCTTTGACTTTGGGTCGGGTTGCCCATACCCGTATTTCTCCTTGGTCTCTTGATTTCGGCCTCTTGATCTTGGCCGTCTCTTTTATTTTTTTTAGGTGTTTGAATAACCCCTTTATTAAAACCCTAACCCTAAATCGGTAGATATAAAAAAAAGGAACAACAACAGCACTTTTGTGTGAACCATCCCATATTTATTGGAGGTCAAACTGCTTCTTTTTCCCTTTGGCTTTCAGTTTCTATGTGCGATCCCTATACGTTGACCTGCGATTTTATCATCGGTGTGAAGAAGAGATTTCTTGTTGTGGCAGAGTTACAAAGGTAATCTGGTATTGACCACCAGACGGTGGTGGCGACGGTTTGAGCTGCGTCCCGGTGGTTGCTTCGTGCTCGTCTCTGGTATGTTACATTTGATTGGACCTACGACGGAAATGTGGGCCTATTTAGAAGAAGATAGAATCGAGGTCGCCTGCCGGAGTTCTTGTTGCTGGTGCATTTTCATCTCAATCGATGGCAGCTCCTCGAGTTTACAAAAGGGGGCTTTCTTGTTCAGTTTTTTAAAATTATTTTATGCAAACTGATCAGTTCAGTGGGTTAGCAATAATTGAGATCTGTCTTAATTTGAATTCTGGTGAGTTGTAGGTGTGGTGCACAGTCGGTTATTCCTTAGAGTTCTTCCACGGTGACAGACTCGTGTCGTCAGACCATCGGGTCGAGGTCGAGAGCGGGTTGCAACTTTGAAGGGCAGAGCGGGCTACCTTGCTATTTTGTACGCGGCAAAAAAGACAAGTGGACCAACTGGCTTGCCCACGTGGATATTCGCCTGTTGGCAAAAAATTTTTTTAGTCCTCTAAGTGAACCAAATTGGACATTCGGTTCTAAAAATTAGTGTTTATTTGATTTTCGTCCCATAATTAAAAAATTTTTAGAATCTCAGTCCTATGACCACCTATCCCAGGTGTGCGAATTGTGGTGTGGTTGCCCATAACAATTAATTGGCCATTTGAGAGGAAAAGCATAAAACATAACCCAAAATACATTTTAAAAAAATCAAAAAAAAAACTCACTACTAGATTAAAACATGATTAACCAAATACACAAGAATAATAAACAAATACAGATCCCTCCCAAACACAAAGGTTTTAACCCTTAACCATCCAAACAGTAGTGAAAAACACCCAAAATATGAACAGGGCAAATTTTAGAAGTTTTATGTTCGTATCTTTTTTCAATAGCTCTTCATCGCGGGCAGAAACATTTCTCTTCAACCCATAATAACGTTCGCGGTCCGAGGATTAACGGCGGAGTCGACCCAAAAAAAATATCAGGGGTCCAAGAGGTGTGGATTTGTGCTCTTTTGTCGCAGTAGCAGTGAACAAAGCCTGGTGCTGACGAGAAAGAGTCGGTCGACGACATTTACTTTTTTCTTCAAAAGATTTCTTCGTGTTGAGCGAGCAGCTGGAATTTTGGTAGAATTAAAGACGAGGGAAGAAAATTGAGGATTTAGGGTTTATAAAGACCAATTTTCCCTCCTTTTACCTGAAAGATGGGGCTTTCCCCCACTTTTCATCCATGTCAGTAGCCAGTTAAGGTTTTTGTTTTAATTTTCGGCATTTAATTAAACAAACAAATATCCACGTGGGCAAGCAGGTTTTGGGAACTTGGAATAGGCGGTCATAGACTGAAATTTTGATTTTTTTTTAATTACGGGACGAAAATTAAAAAAAAAAACTAATTTTTAGGACCGAATGTCCAAGTTGGTCCACTTAGAGGACTAAATTTTTTTTTTCCAAACACAAACAAATATACACGTGGGCAAGCCGGTTGCGGGAACCTGTGATAGGCTGTCATAGGACTGAAATTCTGATTTTTTTTTTAATTGCAGGACGAAAATCAAAAAACCCTAATTTTTAGGACCAAATGTCCAAGTTGATCCACTTAGAGGATTAAAAAGTCTTTTTTGCCTTTTGTACGCGCAGTCGTATCATTGGCTAATTACGGATAGTCTTTTGTAATTACTATCCAGACCGACCAAATTTGAGAAATACCAAATCTATCATACTTGCGAGGGAAAATTATTTTTTTAGTCCATTATATTGTCCACTTTCCAAAAAAGGATCATGTCGGACTTTTTGGCTGATGTGGCGTGATTCAATAATTTCTTATATTTTTTTTATTTTAAACATTAATTGAACAAAATAACTGAGAAACAAATCAAGTTTGGTCCACCTCATTCCAGAAGAGATACGTGACATTGACGATTCATAAAAAATGGTCCAAATAAGGTTTGGTCGAGATTCTTGCTGACGTGGTCGAGATTTTTGATGACGTGGCGTGGTGATATATTTTCTTATCATTTTTTTTATAATTATAAACATTACAAATATGTTTTGCCCAATATTTTCTTTTTTGTTTTTCTTTTATTTTTCTTTTAATCTAATCAATAAAATTTGAATCAATAAAAAATAATTAAAAATCTGAGATAAATATAAAAATATAAAATAAATATTAAAAAATTATAAAATGATTTAGAAACTTATACTAGGAATGATTATTAATAAATAGATAATACAGTTAGATATATAAAACCATAAAATATATTATAAGAAATTATAAAATATATATATATATAATTTTATATGAATGAATTTAGATTTGTTTTGATAAATATATATATTTTAAATAGTTTTTTAAAATTCAATTTATATTTTTATTTTTATTAATTAAAACCTTGCTAATAATAAAAAATTATAAAAGATTTTACATTTATTTTATAATTTTGTAAGATCTACTTTATATTTTTTATTTAACACTGAATTTTTTTAATAAAATATATTAATTTGATTCAAGGAAAAAGAATGAAGGGCAAATATGATTCTTATCATCAATTTAATGTATAAAATTAAATAAAAATGATAAGAAAATATAAAATAACGTCACGTTAGAAAAATGGCCGGATCAAGTGTTTTGGACCATTTTCGATGAATTGCTCAACTGTTTTGGACCATTTTTATGAATTGCCCAACTTAGAAGATGTGGTTTCATTCTATTACGATAATTCATCGGCAGCAATATCCCATGGTTTATTTGGTTTCAATCTATTACGATAATCCATCGTCACCAATATCCCATGGTTTATTTCAATCTATTACGATAATCCATCGACAGCTCATATATCGTTGTCTGAAACCCATAGAATACTTATTATGAACATAATAGTGTTTGTGATTTTTATTCACGATTGAGGATACAGGTCTGGTTGGAAAAGTATTTAGAAAATTAAAGCATATAAAGTTAGAAAAGTTCATAGGAAATATTCACAATTATTAAACTTGAAGAATCTTGGTTGTTTGGATACTTGGTTGTTTACAAATAAGGATATTTATCTCTATTTATAGTTGTTCCAACTCCTCGAATAAAATTATTTGGAATAACCTAAAAAGATACCCTAATTTATTCTATACTAATTTCCAGAGATCTCCACATTATGTCCCTATATATTCCCTTTTAGAGACTTCTACCATTATCTATCAATTTCCTACTACAAGCATAAACCAAATTTCCTACTGCATGCATAAACCAAAACCAAGACATATTTTAGGAAATTTTAAATATTTCGATCTCAAGTAAGCCTCTCCAAGGCATATATGAATTTAAGCTCCTTAAGCTACTAGAATGGCCCCGAAACGTCCACATACCCCCCGCAAGGTTCTAGCAGCTTCCTCCAAATTGGCCCGCCTATGAATCTTCCTGGCCCGCACTCGAGTGAGTAAGTCCCGCATGTTCTTGGAAGATTCCGGACCCTTGTGATTTGGTGCCACCACCATTTCTCCCATTCCGTGCAACACCGTTGAGCACGTTAGGCCATGCTCGTCCTGTCATGGCCCGGTCCTCAAGTGTGGGGCGTGACACTATGCTGACTTCTTTACTAGTTTCGGGTGGCAGGATCAAAAATCTCAAAATTAAAAGATTAAAAAAAATCGAGATATTAGTAGCTTCATGCATGTTTCCAAGGCCTTTTCTTTTGATTCTGCCCATTAGCACGGCAGTAGAGAATACAGTAGGTTGATAATTCAAAATTAAAATCAACTCTAAATCCACAGTAACTCAAAAGAGGGGAAAGAATTGAAAAACAATCCGATGGTTAACAGAAAAATGAATGATCAAATCAAACACACGCACAACTTCAAGACAATTTTCCGATCATCTTGATTTTCGTCAACTAAGGTCGAACCATTTCAGTCGGTATTGTGATAGGACCAAATATTTCTCATAGAATTAATATCGATATAAAGGCAGCAAGAGTGGCATTATAAACACAGTACAGAACAAGAATCATTTCTTCTGTTTAAGCAATATTGAATTTGGCACAACTTTAAAGATACAAATACTAAATATATAATAACAATACAAGCAGACACCACAATTTCAAATTTTCTTTGTTGATGATCATTAAAAGCATATAGTTGTGATTTGTGAACACTAAAGATTTCAAGGAACAATTCTAGCACGATAACCAACACAAAAATTGCATCATTACTTGTAACTTCACATAATTCACTTAGTAAACATGTGCAATATGTTTTCAAAGACATTTAGCAAACTTCAGCAACCTGTCAAATTCTTGAACTGCACAAGCCCATACAACATGCCATTATTTCAAATAAGCTCCAAATGCACTGCCGATGGAATCAATGATGATTCTCAAGAATCATATTCATCCTCTTCTACTCCATCTCCATCAAATACTATCTTTCTATTCCCCACTCTCACAAACCTCCCTGCAAAAACCCCCAATTTCTGCAGCCAGTTTCTTTTCTCCACTACCCACTAGTGCAGAAAATATATTCTAGAACAGTCAATCTAGAACGCCTCAGAAAAAGACGATCTGGAATATAAGCCGGTGGCATTTTCGTAATAAAAGCGTTATATACCAGATCGCCTTTTTTAAAGGCGTTATGGTATATCAATATACCAGATCGTCGTTAAAAAAAGCGATCTGGTATATCGATATACCAGATCGTCGTTAAAAATGGCGATCTGGTATATCGATATACCAGAACGTCGTTAAAAAGGTGATCTGGTAAATTCTATATCTAGAACGTCGTTATAGAAGGGCGATCTGGTATATTCGATATACCAGATCGCCCTTTCTTATGGAACGTTGTGGTATATTCGATATACCAGATCCCCTCTAGAACGTCTTAAAAAGGCGATCTGGTATATAGAATTATTTATTAACACTTTTCTTACCTTTTCTGAACCCTAAAATAGAATTCCCCGCTTCCTTCCTCTCCTCTTCGCTCCTCTCTCTCCCCTACACCTGCGACTTAACCACCGCCATTTCCAAACCACCGACGGCCATCATCTTGCAATCGCCACCCAAACTCAGGTTGTACCTCCCAATTTTTCGCACTCTTCAAAAAAATCTGCGCTCCATGGACCTTCGTCGGCGTTGCCCGTCCATCCGAAAACCAGAGCCACTACCTCAGGAGGTCTCAACATCCCATCCCTCACTTCTAATTTCGAAAAACCTGCAACAACTCATAAAAATAAACGCAACCCCCAAAATTAAGGCGCCGATCCCCTTTTGGGGAAAAAAGGGCATGTCGCCGGCCGACGATAATTCGATCAGATTGGATACGTTAATTCCTTGTCCTCAGCAAGGCGAACCTAACCCATCATCCAATTTCAAGAAAGGGGCCCCAATTGAAGCTAATTCCAAAAATCCAATCGCGGATCCCCTTTTCAAGAAAATCGGCAAAACCACGAACGGCGCCCCCCGGCCAAACTTGATGAGTATATTCCTTCACCTCACTCAGTTGTAGATAGCCCAGCTCGGCTTACGCTTGAAGAACGGGAGCTTGAGGCCTTTACGCTTGTAGCACGTTCTACTGGTTGCTCAACTTGTTACAGGTATCCAGACTAATTATAAAAAATATATTGTTATATTTTAAAATCATAAAATAAAATCTTATGTCAAATGTATTTACAGTTTTGGAACTTATTGATTTTTTTTCGTTAATATTCTCAGCTTCCGGTTGCTCTCGCCGTGTCGTTGTACAAATGTGCTCAACTGTATAAAGAAGGCAAGAAAAGGAGGGTAGATGGTAATTCGGAACAAATATGTGAGGTATCGATAGAATGGACCGTGACGAGTCTTGCGTTTTGCGGATTTTGTGGCGTTGTTGGCGGCTTGCTAGGCTCCAGTGGCGGTTTCATTCTTGGTCCTCTTCTGCTTGAGATTGGAGTAATCCCTCAGGTATCATGATTTTGTAGCATGTTGTTGGAAACTGATTTTAGTCAAAATTTGACTAGCTAATATTATATTGTGAGTGCGTATTTTTGTAACACTACGAGAATTATTATTTATTTATACTCAGAATTATCTATTTCCTGGCAAAACAAATCCTTTTTGTATATTATTTGAGATGAGAAATTGAGTTTCAGGTGGCTAGTGCAATAGCAACCTTTGTGATGATGTTCTCCACATCTTTATCTGTCGTTGAGTTTTATCTGCTTAAGAGATTTCCGGTGCCCTATGGTATGTTTAGCATTTTCCATTATTCAATTCATTTATTTATCCATCTTCGGTTTTCCTGTTTTAAATAATTAGCAGAGGAGTATTTATTTTAAAGGAAAATAAGAAAAATCCAAGCTTCATTGTTTAAAAAACAACAAAAATTTCATTTAACTTGCAGGTTTATACCTAATGGGGGTGTCAATCGTGGCTGGTTTTGGGGGCCAATTTATTGTTTCCTGTTTTCTGGAACTCTTTGGGCTTCCTTTTGTTGTATCCTTTCTTTCACTTTTATTCATGTTAAAATGTTGATGGTTTTACATCTCTTTAATCGTGTTTCCTACATGCTTTTGGAATTGGCATGTTGTTTCTGTTTAATTTTCTACTACATTTTGTTGGAAGATGTTTACATATCATTATGAGTGAAAAATAACCACTTTATTGATCTTTGTTTATCTATTTGTCTCTTTTTTCCCCTTGCAATTCATGTAAAAAAAAAAAATGTCCAAATGACCCTGATGCCATCAAGAAGATGAAGGAATGTGAGAAAGCTGTGATGAAACTAAAATTTGAGGAGGCTATATCTGTTTATCTATATGGCTCTTTTTTTTCCCCGTTAACGAACCGAACGTTCACGAACAAAAGTTCGTTCGTATTTAACTATTTTAAAATGACACTATTCCATTTACCAAGTAAACGTAATGAATAAATAATTAACTAACCATGGGGGCATTAATGAAAAATGCAATACTTTGACTATTTTTTTTTTCTTCAAAAGTTTCATATATATTTGAGAGTTTTTCGAAATTAATAGTATATGCATGCTACGATTATACATTTTCATCAATCAGTTAATGGAAAAATAATACTAGAGTCTAGATAATTTGTCTGACGAGATTTGTGATATTACTACTTGTTTGCTGCAATTTCTGCATTATAGAAGGGCCTGAAACTGTCCAAGATTTTGTCCAAATGCAGCTTCAGGAAATCCAAGACAACAACAGGAGCAAACGTTATAAGATCTTTCTCCGAATGGAAGAAGTGAGTTTCCTCGTAAAGTTTTAAACCTTTTTCGTTTTCTTTTCCTTTTTCTTATTTTCTTCGTTATTCCTACTGATCAAGTTGAGGAGGTTAAGAGTGCAACAACGCATCAAGAGCATGGAATTTATTCCCGATGAAGAAAATGAAATGCCAGAAATCCCGTCATCAACTTCGTTTCTTCCTCATGTGGTAATTTCCGAACCCATACCTTAATCATCGAAACACTTTTTTTTTTTAATTTTAATTTACAAAGATGCTATCCATTCTCTTGAAAACAGACATCCAAGTCGGTGAAGCAGCTTTACATCACAAGCTTTATATTTATAATTGGAACTATTATATTCGGGGGCCTTGTTGCACCAATCGTAAGCTCTTAATCTTGACAATTAATTGCTTGTTCTAAACTATCTCTACATTTTTTTGGCTAATAATCTTGATGAGAAATTGTGTACCTTCAACGTAATATTGAATTTTCGTGACAGCTTGAGCTGAAATTGGGTTTGGGAGGTACCTCGTATGAAGATTTCATACGCAACATGCACTTGCCCATGCGGTTAAGGTACATGCCGTTTTTACGTAAATTCTTATTTTCCTTCAGCACAACTAGTTTCTTTTATGCATTCGAATTATGACTATTTTTTATGAACTCTCTGGTTGATATACAGTGATTTTGGTAGTGACTAAAATAAGGTTAGTAGCCAGATTAGGATTGACATACATCTAGTTTTGGGTATGATATATATGTAGGTTTGCTTGTATTGTTTGTTTGCATGCTGAATTGTTGTTTAGAGGGTGATGCTTTATTTATTCATGATGCAACTTGAATGCTTTAATTTCTCGTGAGGAAAATAACAGGAAATGCCTAATTTTGAATTTGAGAACCTGAGCAATTGGAAATGTACTTTTGGGAAATAATCGTTTTTTTTTTTTTTTTTTGCTGTTGAATATTGAAAGATGGAAACTAGAGGTCGCAAAAAGTTTGATCATTCAAGTTTAGTTTAAAAGCAATTGTGCTTATCATTTTATTTTTGTCTTTTGATTTTGTTACAATTACGTTTTTGTTTTTTTTTTTTGTTTTTTTTTTTTGTGTTGTTGTTGTTGTTTTCCAGCTTTTTGTCCATTAACTTTGTAAGTGCTAATTTGAACAATAATTTTGAGGTTTTCTTCTGAATCACATTTGAATTTCCACAAGTAAACAAATTGCTCGTGTATATTTAATGAATGAAGAATTTATTTTATTGGGTTAGATCGTAGTAACTTCTGAGAAATTATATGTTTGCGTTTATGTTTGATCTGTAAAGAAAGGAGAAAGCATATATTCCAGCTCAAGAAATAGAAAAGTTTAGTATTCTTGGTATAGAATTGATTAAATCATGAAATTGCATCTTTTGTGGGTGATTAAATATTTCCAATACTTTATTGTTTGTTGTTATCGCGAATTGGGTTAATTTTTATGTTATTACAAGGTTGACTATCAAGAGAAACAGTTTTCTCAGGGTGTGATTCCAAACTCATTCAAGCGAAGAGAAGATGCTCCAAAAGAACGTGAACTCTTATGTGGTCCATTCATTGATCAGCCTATAAGACCGCTTTTTCATGGTGGGTTTTACCACAATATATCTAAATAAACCTTTTATGTTAAAAGCCTGCTGTATTTCTGTTTCTGAGCTCAGTTGTAATCCCAAGATCATGGAAAGTGTCCTCTCATCTAATGGGAAACAAGATTCAGATGTAGTGGCAGCCAATGTTGCTTCTACTGCTCTAACGGTAGCAGATATCTCACGGGCCGGTCCCATTGGAGTAATCGTGTAGGGAGAATTTCTGGTCAATTTACTGTTCATCCCACCATGGATGAGGTACATCGTATTCTTACTTGTGTTATTGAAAGCATTTCCTTTTTTTAATCACCTTTTGGAGTTATTTAATACTTTGTTGTGAAATTACTAATTTTCATGGGTAGCATTTGATATTTTACTGTGTTATCCCTTTCTATTTGTCGTATTTCCAATTCAACCTATGTAAATTATGCGTCTCTTTCCCAATCTTGTAGTAGAGAATTAAGTTCTTTTTTGCGGATTTATGCAATTGGTAAATACATGGCATGATTAACCAATTATTTGTCTTAGCTGTTGATAGCACTTTGACCCTCCTAAAATGACTTGACGTATTGCAATTATTAGGAAATTAAAAACTAAAACATCATCAGGATTATTATATGAAAAGATATATATTGTTGTTGGTAAAAACAGAAGTCCGGCATCCATCCTTATTCAGATATTTGAAATTTTATAATCTCTTATATAGGAAACCCTAGCCCTAGTTTTTTTCATTTCTTGATAACACACACACGTACTTACTTTTCAATTGAACAAGAACCAAAAGGTAGCAGAGAAAGTTGAAAGTGCTCAAAAAAATGGAAAGTCAAGTTCCAATATTATAAAAGAGTCTCCAGTAGTTGAACTTGGAAATGATTTGAAATAATCTTTTGAAAAGTGAGTTTGCTTTRTTTCTTTCTTTCTTTCTGCATTTATTATCTTTTGTACTAGTTAATTCTTAAGTATTGGCAAAGTTATAATGGGTTGGGATGTTGGTGTTGAAGGTAATTTATTGATAATATATATGCAAGTGTCASTTTTAAGGAATTGATTTCCTYGTTTTGATGACTATTTATTTATTTTTAAKTTTTTTCTTAAATCGATTTGAATGAGKAGGCACGCGTATAGGGGACAAACGGAGACWCACAATTCCTCCAGCTTTTCTTCTTTCTATTTTTGTATTCATGTCTGGTAGTGAAAATGGAAAGTGCATTGACTATGAGAAACTGTAGAATAACTTTAAAAAATAAAAAGAAATATTATAGTACTTTATTATTTCCATTGTGATAACAGGGTTATTTCGGGTTATTTCCATTGATGATTTATTTCATTGATTATAGCCATATAGTACTATATTATTTCAATTACATATAGATTTATTTCCAGTTTTCCATTGACATGCAGGCACTCAACATGGAACAACCTTATTCGGACGATGAAATTGATGATGTACGTAGACGTTGGGCGGAGTGTTTATTAGAGGTTATTACTTGATTACAATATAGGTTGTGCAATATATTTTGGAGTGTAAGAAACAAAGTATTTGTGGATAACTTGAATGGTAGCAAAATAGGTACTTATCGTTTTTTGGTGATTTCTATTTTAACATTTTGTGATCGTGTATTTGGCGACTTGTGTTGTTCTTATTGACATCTTTTGGTGTTCGTGTATTTATTGTGATTAATGGGTGATTTTTGGATTGTTATAAATAACAAGTATTTTGTGAAAAAATTGTGATTTAAATAGGTATTTAAAATTGTGATTTATGAGGTATGAACGAATTCCATAGCTATCAAAAAGGCGTTCTAGAAAATGTATATTCTAGAACGTCTTTTTGAAAAGACGTTCTAGAAAATATATATTCTAGAACGTCTCTTTTGTAAAGACGTTATAGAAAGTTTATTTTCTAGAACATCTTTCTCAAAGGCGTTCTAGAAAATTATATTCTAGAACGTCTTATTTCAAAAAGGCGTTCTGAAAAATGTATATTCTAGAACGTCTCTTTCGAAAAGGCGTTATGGAAAATGTATATTCTAGATCGCTTTCAAATTGACGTTCTGGATAATGTATATTCTAGAACATCTTTTCTAAATGACGTTGTCGAAAATGTTTATTCTACAACGTCCTGTTCTAAATGACGTTCTAGAATATATATTTTTCAGAACGTCAATATGGAAAGCGATCTAGAATATACATTTTCTAGAACGTCTTTATTGTAACCGATCTGGAATGTTATTTTATGGAACATATCAACCAGGGAAAACTATTTTCTAGAACAAGTAAATTATTTTTCTAGAACGTCTCAAATAACCGTTCTAGAATATCGGATATTCTAGAACGCCTCAAAAAGCTGATCTGGAAAATCTGATATTCTAGAACAGCTCTAGTCAGAATGCCTGGGCAGGGCGATCTAGAATAACTGAAACAGGGCGTTCTAGAAAACTGTTTCTGCACTAGTGACCCTCTTCCCTTTCCTCATCCACCGCCGTCTTTTCCTCGTCCTCTAAATCATCCAGCTTCGAATTGGGTTCGTTGCTTGTTGCCGGTGATTAGTTCAGTGTCGGAGGCATCAAGCTGAGGTAGCTCTGATACGTGGCTCGTGGCTGAGGAGTTAGCCAAGCAAAACAGGTGTTCGATGGTTTTAGTTTTGAGGACACGAGCGGGATCTGGCCTGAGTTCTAATTTTGGGTCTAAATGGAGAAGACGATGGCTCGTGTCACGGCCCGCAAATGAAAGTGTTCGCCGGAGTGATGCGCTTGTATGCGTGTGTGCGTGCCGGGAATTGGGGGAAGAAGGGGCTGAAGATTAGGGGTTGGATTTGAGATGTGTAGTCCCTTTAATATGCAAGCAGCCACTTTGACTTGAGTTTTGTGTTGGTGATGAAGACGAGAGAGGCATGATACAGTAGTAGGTGTTTCTCCCCTTGTAACTAAGCCACTTTGATTTGAGATGGTTTCGTTTTGAAATTTACTTTGTTTTGATTTTTTTTGATTTTTTTTAAAGAGCTCTAATATTACGTACATGTTTTTTTTATTAGTTAACCACATTAAAAATATTTTTTATTAAAATGTCAAAATTATCCTTATACTTTAAACACTCCGATGGAAGCTATTTTGTTCTAATTAACTTTCATCATCACCATCGACAGCATATTCTTTTCGAAACCCAAACTGTCGATTTCACGCCATCTCCGCAACTATCGAACACCACAGCCCCCAAACCTCTGCTGCCAACCCCAAACTCCAGGCCGAAGCCCAGAAAAACACGATTGTCGCAAATTCCACCATCCAAAATTGACCGCTGCCAGAACCACCACCTATCACCATCTTCTTCGTTTCCCATCTCGGCCAAAACCATCACCTGCCAGCCACCAATTTCCGAACCAAACCTGGCCGGCTCCGTTTTCCATCATCAGCACCGCCACCATCACCATCGTTTGTCCCAAATTCACAGCGAAATCAAAAGGCCTTAAGGGGTCACCCAGCGCCCCTCCATCGCCATCACCATCTTCGTCACCTCGTCGGTCGCTGCCACCATTTTTCCCCAAACCTGGCTGCCGAAGATCGCAAAATTGGAACCAGACAAGCCACCTCGCCACAGCACCATGCCGTCGCCGGAGTCGTTCGCATCGCTAAATTTTCGATCCGCCGTGCCTGCCGCCGCTGCATGACGCCATCTCCGGAGAACCAAACGTTTGCCAATTACCAGTCGTCAGTTTGTCGAGCCGTCAACGGAAGAGAAGGATTCACCCTGATAAGTACAAAAAGTTGAACTACCAAATAAAAGGGGGTACTAACCTCAAAGAGAGATCAACGACCTGAAATTGCTTCCGAACTCGTCACAGCGACCTTGCCGATCCTGCAAAACAACGCTTAGAACGGGCCGGATCTCGAGCCCGTTAAGGCCTTCCGACGTTTAAGTTAATAAGCGAAATCAAACTCTTCTCTCTCTTTTCAATGTAAATATTGTGCAATTATGATATCATAAGCATAGAATAATGAGAGGTATGCTCCCCCTTTTATAGAGACATGAGAAGTGCCCTCCAAGCCAGGGTTACCTTCTGCTACCATAATTCCATAATTGTCTCAGAATTAGGATTCCTCCCATATAGTAAGTTCCCATAAACAATAAACCTCTCATTAAATTAATAAAATAGGCCTGAGCCCATTATTCTTTCCATACAGTCCATCGGGACCCCATAAACCACACACATTAAGCCTACGGGCTTTATCATTCATTAATCCCACAACCGAGCTCGAGTACACAGCTCAAACCACAAGAGGATCACGACCCTATATGAGAACTCATCCTCATACTACAGGTCGCTACTCTAACCATATCAACTTGCTCACTTTCAAGGAACAGCCTTCAGCTCGTTCACTTCTCAAAGACATAATACAGCTCGCCCATCTACCAGGAGGCACACCCTCTCCTAGAAATGAGGTCGTTTTCCACAAATACCCACATATATCACATAATATTACATACATACATTTTGGTCCATATCAGATAGTCCCCCATGTTCTAGCTGATTGAGGCAGGAAATCAGGTAGGACATGTAAATAGAATCAAGCAAACATAAATAACATCAAAATATAAAAACACCAACAACTTCCAAAATTTTTTTACCAAACCACACATCAAAATCACACAGCTCAACAAACCAAGCTATAACACTCATCCTTCAACAGTAAATTGTCAAGTATACTTGCGACCTACAAAAACTCATCTTACCGAGCTCGCTTCTTCTTAAGACAGCATGATCACCTCGCGAGGGATGACCTGAAAGTCCCCAGACCAAGTCTCCAACTGTATATATATGATGGCCTCACCACTCTTCATCAATCATCCAACCTGCGAGTCCCCCAGTCGAGTCCCTAGACTCCGTACTGGACGACCTAAAATCATATAGCCTTCCCTCCACAGCCTGAAGTTATAATCGGGCACAATAATACAAGTAAATAGAATCATACGCTTTTAAAAATTCAAAACACCATAAGCCACTTACTCGACCTAAAACAGGTCGATCAAAAAAAATATTCCATACCTAAAACCGTAATCATTACTTAAACATCATCTTATAATCATAACAATTTCGTTAGCTCGCCAAGATACCATAATCCATAATAACCCATCAAGGCCCAAGATTTCGTTAACCATAAAGGCACATAAACCCATAAAATTATAATAAAGATATCATCGACCTAAAACAGGTCGGTCAGAAAACTATTGCACCCATAAATCATCATTGTCCTAAAGGCGTCAGCTCATTCTATAAAAACAATCGCCGAACTGATACAAGTTGGCACATCAATCAAAATCCATATTAAACCACATATGACCAATAAAACCACTCAGTCTCCCAAATTAAAACAGTTAAACCATATACAATCCAATTGTAAACATATGACAATACCATGGGACTGAAAACCACATAGTCCCCCATATTTAATGCCAGCAATACAAAACAGTTAGGCCACATCAACTCAATAAAGATCGCCTATGTAGTCCCAAGTTAATACAATCAATTAATCCAACCACATTATTCACAAAAAGTAAATGTCAAATAAACATGATTGGCACATAGGTCGCACGAATTCGTAACCAATCTCAATCATATTTCCTATCCTCATAAACTTTCCACAAGATCACGTGGCCGGGAGAAGTACCCTCCGATCCAGAGTTACCTTCTCCCGTTAGACAAAAAACACAACTTCGCACTTTCACAACACAACGAGCTCTTGTGCGGGAGAAGTGCCCTCCGGTCTAGAGTTACCTTCTCCCGCCACAAAAACATAACTTCACATCACAAACACCACTTCTCAACACAATTTCTCAATTCAAACTCTCAAGGACATGTCATCACACCATAACTTCAAACATCACTCAACTGGAGACCATAAGATATTCACGTAAATCTCGAACACACTAATTCGCAAAAAGAGTACATATTTCAAACACAACTATTCATCACAAGCAACAATTTAATCACTATATAAGAACAGAACAGCTCTTCCAAAGTTATATTACTCAACCTTTCAATCATCAACCCTGCAATAAAATTTCTCAAAGACATTTAACCATATGGTAATATCAAATAATATCCATCACACTTTCCATCCGGAAACAACAAGATCTCAATTAGATCCCGAACACATAAAAACATATTAGCTCGCAAAAGGAACAACTATCCATCGTAACTAAAAACAGGTTGCCCAACTTTATTTATATTATTCAACTTTTCGAACAACTCGTGGGAGAAGTGTCCTCCAATCCAGAGTTACCTTCTCCCACCACAATACAATCAAAATTCTCACTACCTCTCCAGGTCGGGAGAGATGCCCTAGCTATCTTCTCCCGCCACAATACATGCCAGGTCGGGAGAAGTGCCCTCCGGTCCAGAGTTACCTTCTCCTGCCCCGCTGACCTAAAACAAGCGTCAGCCCATAACCAAAAAAAAACCATCGTCGACCTAATAGAAGCGTCGGGTTTTAACCATCATCGACCTAATGAAAGCGTCAGAATTTAACCATCATCGACCTAATGAAAGCGTCGGAATTTAACCATCGTCGACCTAATGAAAGCGTCGGAATTTAACCATCATCGACCTAATGAAAGCGTCGGAATTTAAACATCATCGACCTAATGAAAAGCATCGGAATTTAACCATCATCGACCTAATGAAAGCGTCGGAATTTAAACATCATCGACCTAATGAAAGCGTCGGAATTTAAACATCATCGACCTAATGAAAGCGTCGAAAATTAAACATAAAACCCATAAAGTCTCTGGCCGTCGAGGCGTAAACATTTTCATAATCATAAAGCCATACCTTGTTCTACATAATGAGGTCGCATGAGACCGTAAGGAGGTCACGGAGACCGTAACGAGTTAATTATATGTATTCTCCGAACTCAAATCATAAACCACCAAACCATAAACTATTACGACATAAACTTCACATGTGGCCAGATCTTAATCATTTAAATTAAATCACACACCACAACCATTTAAATCATCTCAAATAAATCTTGTCACCATATTAAATCGCATAAATCAATTATTCCCCCATGCTCAACCACATAAAAATAAATAGGGCATAAAATAGAAAGCCGTCCCTTTCATGAGGTTTCAAAAAGCGAAACCGATACATATTCATATTGGCGTTATAGGAAAATTCACCTCTCCTCGAATATCCGTCTACGCGACCTTTTTGTTTTTAGGTAGCATAATTTCCCGATCTCCTTTTTGTCAATGTTTGAACACGCGACCTGGTACATGGTCTTAAACATTGGCGACCTCTTCGGATTTGGTTACCCATCTTCGAATTACATGTCGGGCAACCCACAAATTAACCCTAGGTTAATACGACCTAAACAGGCCCTACACCCAGATTCGTTAGCATAATCATAGAAAATATCATCCAAATATTACAACCTTACTCGCGCCAATAACATGTTAATCAAATATTTTTCACATCAAAGGTCTCCATTCCCCACAACAACAAATATCATATCACCATCAAGCCATATAGGATCAAAACAAAAACTGACACAAAGTTCTCAGCACACATATACCAACTTTGAAGATTAAACTGTTTTAATAGGTAATGAATTAAAAACCAAACTACATATTACTGGAAAGCCCTACGAGTCTAGTTTCCAATCCAAAAATCGGATTTCAAAACAGATAATCCAACAGTGAGTTATGACCAATTTACTGAAGTGTGGCAGTGCTGTATTTTCGTACGGGAATGTGTAAAAATGATCAATTCTTAGTATGTTCATAACCATATAACAAAGTAAGTCCTCATCCACCGAATGTTAAACCACATGCATATCCCCACAAAATAAAACCACATAAGTCCAATTAGCACTCTCCACGCATGATTAATATACCGTCATTCATTCTATCAAAACCATAAAAGAATCTTAAAATCAAATCTATCCAACCCCAAGGATAATTAATATTTTATATAATCACATAAAGTATACGTTTATCTCTATTAAATCAAATAAATCATAAGTCTATCCCCATATAAGTCAATAAGGAAGTATTACACATGACAACCACATCAATCAACCAAACCATACCATCCTCATTTAAACACATCTAAAATAAAATAAATACTTATCTCGATTTGTGTTAATTTTGTTGTGTTATGTTGATACACGACCTCATCACCTTAGATTTCGAGCAACAAAATGGATCATCCTTTGAATATTTGAACACACGACCTCATCGCGTTTGTTTGCATTGACCATTCCCGGGTTAAAGTCCAAGCAACAAATAAAGTAATTCTCAAAAACCAACATTAATACAAACTCAACGAATAGACCTTACTCAGTCCGTTAGTATATGATCAATAAATCAAACGCAAGCATCACAACCTTTATTCGTGTTCACAAATTTTCAAAACTTGATCTCCACCACTATTCATATTTAACCACTATATATCGTACATATTATACCCAAAATTCAACTCCGTCCAACAATTAAAGTGTACATAACTTAATTCTCAAAAAAAATTAGACAAGCAGTTTTTGGAAACAGGATCAGCTCTATTTCAAATTCGTTATAAAATTTTCCCAAATTCATAATCAGATCCCCACCGTTCAGATTGAACTTCAACATGTTTAGATTAATGATCGAAGGATTTCTCGACGCTCTAGAAATCGTCTCCGCAATAGTACGGAGTCGATCGTAGATGCGGTAAGTTGTCCCGAGTRGTGTCTCTCGAGGATGGATGTGATCGGCCTTCGGTTTTCTTTATCGTTCTTATTGTCGGTTTTGATTAAACTAATTTAACCTAAGAAAGCGATAGTCATTGTTCGGTTTTTATAACTAAGATTTAAATTGAAACTTAAGATTTAAAAACATTAAAACATTTAAAGGAAATTAAAGCTTATATTAAAAACGATCAATTTAAACTAATTAACTTATTAAAACTTAATAATTTTAAATTAGGGAAATGGAGGAAAAATCAAAGTCAACTTATTTGAATAAGTCAACATAAATACTTAGTATTAATTAAAGGTTTAAAAAGGAAGATCTTAATAAACTTTTACTAACTTGGAAATTGATTATAACTTTATAACTTAAAAGCATAAGTTCATAAGCTAGAAAGCTATAAAATGAAATTGAAAGTTTGATAAGCAAAAGAAACACTAAACTAATGATCCAAAATACAAC
>BMAC01001257.1:0-70319 GCA_014905375.1 Phtheirospermum japonicum
ATTTGCAATTAAGTTAAAAACACTCACTTTATGGATTGAAAATAATACAGGTGGATGTGGTATAAGCGTCTAGGTGACTACTTGATTTGGAAAGATAATCTATGCCCTTACTTATTATAAAGAAAATAATTTCAATTTTGTGATTATAGTTGTATATGTCGATGGATATGAACATATATCTAGTCTTAATGATTAGAGAAATCTCTAGTTATTTGAATTTCTAATTTGAGATAATGATTCATGGGAAAACTCGGTCTTATCAAGGTTGTAAACTAAAACCCGAGTTCATGAAATATTAAGTTTCTACCATCTGCATATATCTAAAGAAGATCAAGCGATTAAATATAGATAAGTGCAATATGTTAGCACTCATATGATTGGTCAAAGTGAGGGTACAAGGAAAGATCAATCTCGTCAAGGAAATGACAAAGAGCTGGTGGGAACTGAAACTATCACGCCCCATTTTCGAAAAGTGTAAAACTTGATTTTTCATAATTAAAACTTCCAAGAACAAGGGCATGAGTTTTCAATAAATCCCAATCACAATAAATTTGAGCGGAAGCGTGAATAAAACTTAACATTAATTTAAAACAGGAAATTCACTTAACGCATCAAATAGTAGTACTCGACTATTCAAGAAGTTTTAAATAGAAACACAAGTCTCAATCTTGTTTTTAAACTTGACAAAACTAAAGATACCAATCCATAGAGAAGAAAATAAAATAGCATTGATAATAACATCTTCGCATCCACCGCCTCGTACTGAAGTGTAGTTTTTCGTGGTTCAAAATATTTGAAAGTTCATTTGGCTCGGTATTATTGGAGATCGATTCAATTGAAGTATTCAATGTGTTTCAAGCTTGAAAAATAAAGGAAAAATGAAAATAAAATAATTAAAATAACTAACTATCCTAAAAAATGAAAGTGCAAGTTGGTAGAATGCCTCGGTCGTATGCCTTAAATGAAAATGCAAGCAAGTAATGAAAATAAGCAAGAAAATGCAATGTTTCACCGAGTACAAGCATGCAAGCACAAGGTACAACAAAGCATAAAAACTAAAATAAAGCAAATTAACTAAAATTGAAAGCATGGATGGATAAAGCAATGGAAATTAACAAGAAAGTTCAAAACTTTAAGGAAAATAACAAGCAACAAAGAGTAGATCTAAGATTAAGCATGAAACAAAGCACAAAAATAAGAATCAAAATAAAGCATAGGAAAAACTCAAAATCATGACAATCAAGGACCCGATCTATAGCCTAGGTGTGTCACTCAACTAGAATCCATAGTCAATTCACATGTTTCATCATGAAATTCAAGGTGCTAAGGCAAAAAGCATAACATGAAGAACAAGCATGGAAATGAAGAACAAAGCATGGAAATAAAGCATAAAACATTAAATTGAAAGGAAACTTACTTGAATTAAAGGAAAGAGTAGCAAGCTTGAATTTAATTGCATCAAAATAAACAATCCAAAGGAGTATTTGGATTCTTCTTAGGCTTACAAACCCAAGGCCAGGCTTGAAAGTAAATCTAAATCTAGAAAAGAAATTACATCAAAGCTTGAAATTGAATCTAAAAACCTAAGAGAGAGAAATTAGATCTTAAAAACTAGAGAGAGGATTTTTTTAATCCCAAACCCATGCTTGGGTTGGGAGAAAATGAGAGGTGTCTTACAAAATGAAAGAAGTCTACTATATTTATATTACATTAATTGGGTTTAAATGGGCCAAAATAGCCTTAGAGGCTTAAAATTCCCGGGTTTGACCAAGTTTGACCCGGAGGCACCTTCCTAGACCCTTGGCTAGCTTTTTGGCACATTTTGGCTCGATATGGCTCGAGATGGCTCGACCATGGCTCGATGTGGCTCGGCCATGGCGAGCCTGGCGCTGCTGGGCGCAGGGGACCGGCAGGCTGGGGGCTTGGGCGTGCGATGGGCGAGCCCTGGCGCGGGCTGGCAAGCGCTGGCGAGGGATGGCGCGGGCTGGCGAGAGGCTTGCGCGCGGGCGCTGGGCGATGCGCGCGAGTGTGGCAAGCGCCGGGCGCTGTGTGCGGGTGTTGCGCGCGGCTTGCGGCGCTGCACGCGGGCGTGGGCGGGTGCTGCCGGGCGCTTGCGGGCGGGACTCGGCAGCGCTCGGCAATTGCTGGGCGACTGCGCGCAGGCGCGCCTTGGCTGGCCAACTCGCGCCAAGGTGCGTTTGGCGAGTCCTGGCTTGTCCTGGCTCGCCTTGACAACCATTCCAGACTGTTTTGGCGTTTTGGAGCTAGTTTTTGGCTTGAGTTGGCACGTCCTGACTCGTCTTGGCTTGTATTTTGCCCTCACTTTCTCCACCTTTAAAATTAGAATTTTAAACATAAAAAACCCAAGAAATTATGCCCAAACCTCAAGGTAATTGAACCAAGTAACCCATTAAAAATTATAAATTAGCAAGAAATAATAAAATCAACAAGATTAGAAAAACAACTAAAAAACCTAAATAACCGACATAAAAACTGTTAAAAACCACAATAAAAACCTATGCATGCTTGTACTCGGTGAAACATTGCATTTTCTTGCTTATTTTCATTATTGCTTTGCATTTTCAATTAAGGCACACGACCGAGGCATCCTACCTACTTGCACTTTCATTTTCTAGTTTAGTTAGCTATTTTAATTATTTTATTTTCATTTTCCTCTTATTTTTCCAAGCTTGAAACACATTGAAACCTTCAATCGAATCGATTTCCGATAATACCGAGCCAAATGAACTTTCAAATTTAAAATTTTTCGTGGGTTTGTAGTGCTAGATTTTACGTGATTGATCACTATTTCCGCGCTGTATTGTGTTTGTATGGCTTGCCTATCAAAGTTATCTAAGTATGATTTGAGGTTTTTGTCTTTTGAGCGTGCATAAGTGCATAAATTTTTCAAAATTATTATTATATATTTGTAAAATGGTACTTGGACGCAATTGATTTCGCGAAACCTTAAAAGCAGCGTCAATTCAAAACTTTTTCATGCAAAAAGCATATAAGTAGCCTGAGTGATTATCATCATTGCACGTGCTTGAATGATTTTTGATTTGAGATCTCTTTGAAATTGTTGTGTGTAGTTGACTTTGTAAATGACGTTAAGGCACATATAAAACCCTATTCCAGCCATATTCATATATTTTAGCCACTATAAATTCCGAATGAGCCCCTGATAGCCAAACAATCCATGTCTATAGTCATGAGTGTTTTTGAGTCGACCCCTACAACCCATTAAAAGCGTGGGGTAGGAGTTGATAATTTTTATTGGTTATTAGTGTTTTGGAGTTTTTACAAGGGATTTATGAATTTTTGTAATAAAGGATCACCATCCTTCAATAAAAAGGAAAAAAGGAACGACCTCACAAAAAAGAATTAGAGGGGATTATAAAAAAAAGAGAAAAAGAAAAAGAAAACAAGAAGGATGGTGAATTATGATAGTCATTGCCTACGCGCTAATGAAGGCTTATGTTTAATTGTTTATTTTGTTATGAAGCCTAATGCTTAAAAGGCAAGGAGTTGAGTTGTAATAAGTGGTTTGTGCTTCAAGTCGGTTTTACGATTTACGAGTTGGGAAATAGCCTAATTTAAAGGCTACATTATGAGCGTTTAGTGAGGTTTTTCTTTTGTATGAGGGGAGGCATCTTGCTTTGTGATTAGATTAGTTGGGGGGTTATTTAGCCACACGACTTATATATTCCATACCCATCCAAAGAGCCTTACATTACAACCCGTGAAGACCTCTTCCGATTCTTAGTTTTGACAGCACACTTAATTTGTGATTGAAAAGAGATTGCTTTTCTGTGCTTATTTTATGTGCTTGTATTTGTATGATTTGAGTGTATACACGTCCCATGAAGAAAATACTTGAGTGCTTTGAGCGAACACCCCTATATATTACCCTTTTGAGAGGATGCATGATTTTGTTTTTGGAGCGACAATGTAATAAGGGTGGAGTGTTTGACGTTGCGTTACTTGTATCTATATTTTCAAAAATTATGTATGTAGCATAGCACGACTCATTGCTTGAACTAATTTTCACTCTTGTTATACTTTGAAACTATTGTTTGTTCGAGGACGAACAAACCAATAAAGCGTGGGGTAGTTGATTAACACGGATTTGTCTTTGGTTTTTATTAGTATTTTAGTTTATTTTTCTTATTGTTTTTGGTATAAGTTGAACGATTTAAGCTTAAACTTGTATTTTTATAATTCCAGCTTATTTTACCGCATTTTGATCGTAATTGATGCAAGTAGGTGATATTTCGTTGTTCTTCACCTTGCAGCTAAGTAACCGGAAGAGTTCAGCGCGTAATAGACGAAGTTTGATGTTCAAGAATAGGAGAACGAGCTTTCCGGTGAAATGAGTAGCAAAAGATAGAGAGAGACGGAGGCAGACGCGCAGTCACGTCGACTGACGCGACCGTCGATGCTCTATCGACGCGAGCCATGATCCGCGTCAGTCGACGCAGCATCGACGCACTGTCGACGCAACTTGTTGAAGCATCGATGTCGACGCAACTTGCTGAAGCGTCGATGTCGATGCACCCAGTCGACGCACCCGTCCAGCCGACGCGCACACCCAGGCAGCAGCGACGCCGAGCACCGGCACGCGTCAGTCGATGCACCGTCGACGCGACGGCCCAGTTTCGTGATTTTTAGGGTTTCTTGTGCGCCAAGACTTACAATAACTATATAAACCCTTCATACTTCGATTTAAATACACACCCACGACCCAAAACACATATCTAGGGTTAAGAAACCTATTTTCAACACTCTCCAATATATTTTCAAGATCTACGTCGAAGATTCAAGATCCGAAGCACCGAGACGAAGACATTCGTTCAAGCTCCGATTTTCTCGACCAAGATCAACCATCCAAAGTCCAAAATTACAGCAAGCGTTCAGCCCTTTTTAGACATTTATAAGTTCTCTAAACTTTAGTTATTTATTTTAGATTAATTCTTAGTTAATTTATGTTTTTAAGTATTTATTGCTTTCCTTTTGATAATTAGAATCGTTTGAACCATTGAATCGCTGAAGTTTTGAACCTTAGATTTTGTTTTTAATAATTAATTAGTTGCTACGTTTTACCTTCATTCATGCTTGGTGATGAGATTGTTCATGCTTAGTTCATTTATTGCTTATGCTTGGTTAATTAGTTTATGATATGCAATTGCTTGGGAATTTTAGAATTGATCTTGTTTTTGAGAATTCATAGGTTAAATTTAGTTCATAGTAGTTTGATGCATGCTAGTTAATTAATTTAGAGTTTATTTGCTTTAAAATCCCTAGATTAATAATTCTTAGATAATTTAGTTTCAAGCTTAGGTTAAATTAATTAGTTAATCGTAATTAGTTTATGCTTTTAAATTTATTAATAGTTGATAATTTTCAAAAACCAAATTTATACAAGTTCTCGTGTTAAACATTGTGATTAAACAAACATTAAAAATTCCGAACGTCAGTCCTTGAGAGACGACTCGAGTTAAGCTTGCCAACCTACACGCGATCCCTTTCTCTTGCGGGCGAGCTATTAAGTTTCTGATAATTATTTATAAAGTAGGCACACACAAAAGCTCGAATCAACTTATAAATTGCCTACAAGGGAAATAGTCCTTTTGTGCAAGTTATTTAGTAACTCATGATTAGTCGAGTTTCAGACTGAGCTATATTCACTTTTGAATTATCTGCAAAGGAAATAGTCTTTATGTGCAACTTATTTATTAACTCATAATTAAGCGAGTTTACCCTGTTCGTTACCTGATGATTCTTGATTAACAATTTGAGTTATTCTTATTTATACTTATCTTAACACTTGTGGTATGGAGGTAGATATTCGGAAGAAACTTCATTGATTAAAACAGAACATGGTAATGAAGCCCCACAAGTCGGGGCTCATGATAATTCAGAATCTGAAGGGAATAAATGAAAAGATAGAATACATGAACATGTCATCTAGGCTTGGGGGTATCGTTAACAACGGTATCTTCATCTTTACCATAATCTAGCTCTTTTTTTTTTTATCTCTTTTCTCCATTGATATGAGCAAAGGAAGATCGAGCGTGTTGAACAAATTGGTCTCTTAGATATCAATCTATAACATAGGCTCGAACCAAGCAAAGGTGGTCTCCTCATCTGGACAACCTTTCAATTTTGAAGGATAGGGAAGACCGACAAGAGCAGTCTCCCTATTTATCAGGCCTTAAAAGTCTTGAGCTACCACTTATTCGTCATCCTTGTTTAGGGTCCAATTGAAGTACTCCATGATGTTGAGGACGAGGTGTAGTACGATGGCCTTGGAGTTATGATATCTTTCAAGTATTTGTTCTTAGTAAGAGTCAATGGAATAGTGTCCTATCTTAATAAGAAGTAAAGTGCGTTGACCATAAGAAATTCCTTCCATTTTAGATATATCTTTATCTGCCACCAATGCAGCTACCAGATCGATGATTTGATCATTAGAGTGCTTCAGGTCGACATGAAGCATTTGTTGGCCGATGTTGAACTTTCCATGAAAACTTGGAGCTCTTTCATTGCCTTCTCAAGGGCCTCTTTGCCTTGGCCTATTAGAGTAATTTCATTTTCTAGCTGTTCTTTGGTCACGACCAACTCTTTCTCCAACTCAGCCACCCAATTGAAGTGTTGTCCTCTTTCTCCTATATGTCTACCTTAGCAAGTGTAATGGCAAAGACAAAAAAATAAAAATGAGTGCACAAACATAAGTTTTGAAATTCACTTTACAATGTATGAAAGTGCAAAATGTATTTAGCATTACCTAGCAGAGGTGACATAACATGAAATGGGTAAGCCCAACCTTTACTAATTCCTGGACTTTTTGGCGATCATCTTTGAGGAGAAGTCTGAGAGTATGGGGAGAAACCTTTTGTTCTCCTTAAATTCAGACTAACGGGTGTGTCCCAAACTGGAGTGCTGGGACCCTCTTGAGTGTGGCTTCTTTTTATTTTTCCATGTTGGGGGTGGCTAAACTTTTGGGGATGTTTCACAGTAACTTTAGAAAAGAATGGAGGGAGGATTAACCTCGATAGTTTTGGCGGCCTTGGCAACCTTGGCCGCTTTAGCCGCATCAACCTTTCTTTTGGAACAAGTTTCTTCGGGGGCCGTAACTATAGCCCTTTGAATAATTATTTTGCACATTCATTATTAAGCAACACGTAATGTTAGTATACAAGCAAACATATAACAAACAGGATCAGAGATTAATAATCTATATAAAAAGTTCGCATATAGGTGACATATTTCTTCTACTTATTTAGAAATGGAATAGTAGATATGGTAAGTTCGTTAATGGGATGATTTGGAGAAGATTCTCATTCTATTTCGCAATTTGAGCATCCTAAGAAGCTCGACGAGATCATTTGTGAGCTATCCAATCATGGGTGGCCAGTCTCTCTATCTGGTTAAGGGGAAAGGGCCATACTAATGTGATGTGAAGATAAAATAACTCGTCTACCAACATTTCATGTTGGAAGGTAAGTTAGCCAGAAAATGGGTTTTTTGACAAGAGGCTAAGTATAAAGAAGTGTTTTTGGAGCCTTTAAGTCCATAGGAATAAAAGTAATATTCTACATTGGGATCTACCTCATAATATCTGCATAATATAAGATATCCCATCATGAGACATATGGAGTTAGAGAGAATTGGTTGAGAGAAAGATGGTAATTGTCATTGAGAGAGACGGGGGATAAATGGAAGGGCAGATGGAGGCCTATGGACTTGGTAAAAGGTAAGTTTGTCTTTAGGTGGGTTATTCGCAGTATATGTGGGCCCAAGATAGACTATGATGTATTCATCTGACAATTTAAACAAGTTTTTCAAGATAAACTTCGTGGATGAACTAATGCGACTGCGCAGCGGGGCTTAAGAAACAACCCAACCTTCCAGTTCGTCTTTTAAAGGAAAGGAGTGGCGAGTCATGGCAGGTCTAGGATGGGCATTAGAATTATCCGATGCCCTAAAAGGTAGTTTGTGTGAGGATGAAGAAGAGGTGTTTTCAATAGTTTCATTACCAAGATAATAAGAATGGTTTTGAGAATGCTAGTTGTCTGATGCCATAACTAGTTTATGAGCAAGATGATAAGTGATGGAGTGAAAGTGTGTCGTGTGCGAACTATGTAGAAGAAATCAAATGTGTGTGGCTAGCAATAAATAAGGGTAAAAGAGATGTACCCACGGCGTTGTATGACAAAGAGGATGGACTTGGCAAGATGAATTGTTTGGTGACAGCCTTATGAGTCTCTTCGAAAGGAGAGATGTGCTATTTTGCAAGGTTTTATTCCCGAGTGTATGAGAAATTGGAAGCAGGTGCCAAAAAGCTTTATTTACAAATAAAAGGAGGCATTAGAGGGGTTAACCTAGTTTTTGGAATTTAAACCCTAAAGTTTGGTGGTTTGAATCTAGTCACAATTGCGGCTTCAGAAAATCAAGATTCCTTTTTCTAAGCTAATGTGGTTCTGGAAGGCATGAGACATGTATTTAATGGGTGATTGTAATTCCTTCTACTCTCTCTCATCCCTTGACCGAACATAGTAGGGAGATCTTGATATGGTAAATAATGTTGGCTCGGTTAGATCGGTCTGACTGAACTAACTTCTTGTTGAGCTAACATTAACTAGACCAACACTGGATAAGGATCGATTTGTTGACAAGCAATTCACCCTGATGAATGTTCACGCGGTGTATAGTCTTGGGCTTGTGAACCCAATAACATTTAGGGATCAGAGTATGAACTCGGAAAAGAGTCCAAAATGATGATGTCTTCTTTTGGTAAGTAAGCTTATTTTTTTTATGAATAATGAATTCCTTAATTAGATGACAAGTATTACTTCTTATAAAAAGAGACAGAGGCCTTATTCTAAACCTAATCACTTTTACATATTTCTTACACGCATACTTTCATACACTTTCTAACTTATGCATCGGATTGTCTATAAGTTTGCATGCAAAATTACATGTTTTAAAGAGTATATTTTATGAAATTTTATAGTCTACATGTACACTTTTCATATTATTTTCCTTGTTTTTCTTAATTCCTAAAAAATAGGAGTTAAGGTAGCGCAAATATGAAGAATTGAAGAAAATATGTTAAACCAGTTTCGTATTTAAGCCATAACTCTCTCGTACGAATTCAGATCAAGGTAATTTAAAATGCTATGGAAAGATAAGAGATAGATATACTTTTATGAATACACCCATGTCTAATGTAGCTTCGAAGTGCCAAAAGTGAGTAGGAAGACACATCTAATTTGCCACCCAAGTTACTGATCAGGTGTGCATATCGGGTAAAAAACTGAGGCTACACCCGACTTGACACAAGAATTATAAGTAGGGTGCATCTATTTTGTGGAACATTGGAACAACACTTGACATGACACTTGACTTACAAGTCGGGTGTAGCAACAACCACATAATTTTAAGAGCTACGTTTCTGGTGTTTTAGATTCCTATAAATACCCTACATCCTCTGAACGTGAGATACATCATATAAACAATATTTTAAGCACAAAAGATCATAGTAGAGGAGATTATGAGCCAAATATGGAGGATTGGCACCCTTCCATCCATCAGACAAAAAGATAGAGTTCCCCACGAGTCATTATGGCTCAGAATAGTTCTCCACTCTCTTTTCATTTTTACATTAAGTTTGTTCATGTGTTATGCAAACATGATTTGCTTTTTTATTAACCGTGTCTGACTTAATCGCTTTGATTCCAGATATATGAGTATATTGATGACACTGTTTTGATATATTAAAGTATTTCATTTATTAATCGTTTAATACCTATTCCTTGTATCTTGTTTTGATCTCTTATCAGCAACTGATCAATGTTTACATTTAATTATAAATATTAAATTAATAAGAACATGGTGGGACAATATTTAGGTGATAAGATATGCGACATAGACTTGGTACGTGATGATCATCTATTTGGTGGAGGCTATATAATTTTAGAATCTTTTTTCAGCTAAATTACGTATGTCGTCTGGGAGGTCTGTACACTGAAGTATGGATATGTGGGTAATTTAGTCTACACACCTTTGCTTACGTAACTAGAGTATGGTTAGATTTTCACATCCTACCAGACTAAACTTTTTATTAAAGCATTATTTATCATAAAACTAAAAGACTTATCAATTAAAACCATTATCTAGGAATTATTAATTTATTATATTTTCTATAATATTTATATTTTGCTTAAATATTATTTTTACATTAACTATTACAATTGATATTTTAATTTCTAAATAAAACTGAGTTACTATTATTGAGGTACTTAATTATTAATCTCCACGTATATGATTTCGCTAAACCATTACTACAGTTTGAACTTGCGGTGGTAAGATTAAGGGTGAACACTACAATGGAAATGCCCGGTGCTTGTTTTGCGGGTCAACCGGTGAGGGCAATTCAAGGTGGTCCTGTAACACCTTATTTTCTTATAAGGGAGTTTAAGATATTTTTGGGCGAAAGCAACTAATAACAAATGAAGGAAATATACGAGGACATTTTTTCATTTCATTAAATAGTTATAATAACATGTTCATAAATCAAATAATAATAATAATAAGTTTATTAATGATAACAATAATTAGAAATGACATTTTAATAAGAGTCCTTAAATAAATCCAACATTTACAATAATCAATATTTGCAAAAAAAAAAAATATATTGAAATGAAGTATGACTATTTGATTATGTTTGAAATATAAATAAAATATCTAAACATTAATCATAGTTTTATTATCGTCGCCACCACCACGTTTCTGCTCCAATTCTGCTTAACCCGAGAGACGTTAATTTGAAAGTGATGAAATCTCAACTCTCTCGGTAGGGAGTATAGTTCATTATAATTGCATAATATCTTAGTTCTGGACAATCATATCTATGTTTTGTAATAAATTACACATCTAATGTACAATAAATTGTACCTTAATTGTGCATCGCCGCACCTCTATCTCTGGGTCACGCTATAAGTTTTAGACTCTAAATCGCGTGATGTGCACATAATTTGTGATAAAATTTCTGCATCTGATTTATATAATCATCAACATCCGCTGACAAACTACACACTTTAATATAAGTTATAATAAAATGATTTTAGTTTATTCCTATATTATTTATGCAAAAAAAATAGCTTAACTTTGATGTGACACATGAAATAATCCTAACCCCGTGAATTGTCATTTCCTAAAGAATTGAATAGGAACTAATTTAATATTTGATCGAGGGTGGAAAAGAATTGAATAGGATCTAATTTAATATTTGATCGAGGGTGGAATCATTAAATTGAAAAATCAAGAGTATTGGTTGATTGATAAGGCTGGAAAAAAGAAACTGAGAGATGGAGAAAGAAATAAAACTGCTGGAGTGAAAATGAGATTGGGCCAGGGGACAAGTAATGCCCACCAGGGAACACCCCAAAAAGACTTAAAATCGCAATTATATTGTACGCCCCCGCAATACCTTACAATATACACTTGATACAAAAGTTGATCAACTTATATATAATATTCACTAGTATTACACCCATGCGATGCACGGGGGGATAATTTTAAGGTTTAATTTTTCAAGTATTTAATATTAATTTTATATTAATAATATAATAAATAAGTCGTTATAATAATTTTAAAAAAAGCAAAATAAGATAAATATTAAAATAATAAATTTAAAAAATTGAAGAATTAAATATTATATACAGAACATGCTTCGCAAAACTATTATTAATTAGAATCTTATAATTTACAAATTATGAAATACTTCCTTGTACACAACATTTGTAGTTTTTTTTCCTATGTTCATTTTCATCATCGCAAATCAAGATTTTTAAACCTTTTCGGTTGGTGACCCTTGATATTGCAACATATAGTTGACCATGATTGAAAACAGGCTTTTTCAAGAAAAGTCCAACGTGGGATAGGGATTGACCTTAACTTTTATTAATTGTCATTGCATACGACAGAATAACCGGTAATTGCCTTCGTTGAAACTTAAACGGAAGCCTGGGATCCGATGGTATTGCGGTCATTCGTGGGATGAGTACTAATTCACCCGCGTTACTTCCTTCGAGAATCGTTGCCTCCAAAACATGATCACCCAATTTCGTAACTACCAATCTAGTTCCATTGCACAAACCAAGTGAATGATCAATATTTCTCAACAACATGATTGGAGTACCAACCTTCAATCGTAGCTCATGATTCGGCAACTCAGAACACTTGATTGTGTTCAAAAACTCAGTTGAATGAACGTCTTGCAAAATGTCAACATTTGCATCGGATTTGCATGCACTATCGGAGCTCAAATATACCTTACACTCCCCTTCATTCAATGAAGTCATATACTCATTGATTAAATTGACCACATCAAGTGTTGGTGCAAGAATAGCTCGGTCATCCAAATAAACAGAACATTCAGCATTCGTTCCAAATTGCGGATAAGTGTTGGCCACTATTGATGCAATAGGGTCACCATAATCTAACAATAATAAATCCTATGGGATGTCTGGCCTAGTACCCTTGGGAATCACCAGAAGAATTTGTCGAAAATCTCCACCAAGTACAACAGTTTTACCTCCAAAGGGAATATCTCTAGCATATGGATTCTTGAATCCCATAATATCTTTCAATGTTTTGTCTAATGCTTCAAAACAATGTCTGTGCATCATGGGAGCTTCATCTCAAATTATCAGTTGTTCACGCACCATTAATTCCGCAAGTGGGGTCCCCTGGAAAATCCCACAGAGATTGAATGGGACTTTAAACCTGGAATGACCGGTTCTTCCCTTTGTAAGAAGAAGAGAAGCTATCCCGCTAGATGCCACATTTAATACAATCCCACCATTAGATCTCACTGTTGCAGAAAGAGTCCTCCAAACAAAAGTTTTTCCAGTTCCTCCATATCCATAAACAAAGAATAAGCCACCCTTTGTTGAAGAAACTGATTTCATGACCTCGTCATACACGTGTTTTTTATCTTTATTTAAATTTTTAAATAAATTCGCGTGTTCTTCGATGAGGGCATCACGGTCATAGTCCAACTCCTCAACAATAAATCTATTAAAAGTAGTATTAGAGTCGACTCCAGTTGGAATTGGCATTTGAGGAAAGTCCTTTAAGCTCTTCCCTATGACCTGCAACAACTTGTCCACTTCCAGTAAAGCAAGGTTTTGAATTTCAGTATCGCTCATCTGCAAATCTGTACAAAAAAAATAAAAAATAATAATTGTACTTTTACTAATTTATGTGAAAAAAATACTTAAGAGAACACGATAAAAAATGGACATAATTGAAGTTTATTAATTAATACCTTTGTTATTTCTCAACTTTTGTTGTTTGTATAAAATATCATCTGATAAATATTTCCAACATTTTTCCCACACTGTTTCCGATCGAAATATAGATTTGGACGCAAGCAATGTCATGAATAAGGACCTAATAGAATGTGAAGATCCCCAATAACTTGCTTCTTCAATGCCATCGATATATTCCCTATCATCATCAAGTAGCCCAACTGAGTAGCACGCATCACGATATGTATCGTGTTGCTTTCCGTTCACTTTTTTTAAGTCATCACGACATTGTGCTCCTTGAACAACATTGAGGAGGCACCTAGCATAATAGTTATCACCTGAACCTGGAGGAACATAATACAGCCGAGCAATTTGCAATCTTTGTTTCCTAGGGGTCCACTCTTTTTTTTTTTTGTTCCAAACAAAATGCTGAGGAAACTCACTATACAACAAATTTCGAGCTTTAGGAAGTGCTGATTGACGTTTCATCACATCGTCCAATGAGTTATTATCATTATACAAAACTCTTTGCTCCCCTGGGAGATGAAAACTCAAGCTTAGGACGGAAGAATTCTTATATTGAATTTCATACCCAAAGATTCTCCAAGACGCTTCACATGGAGAAATGTAACGACAATCGTATTACATGTCGATCTCATCAATTTCTGGCTTCTGCCCATCATTGTTACCACTCTGGTAAAATATTGTCGTGACCCTATCATTTCCCTTGTTCACGTATTTGAACAAATACTTGATTGATCTAGACTGATTACACCATTCAACGCTCATGTGTGCTCCATACTTTAGCAACAAATAACGATTGTGTGGCACAACCCACTTATTATCCAGAGGAATACCATTTTTTGTTACCGTCCGACCAGTATTTCTACGTATGTACACCGGGTAACCATTGTTTTTCATGTAATTGTTGTGTTTTTCCCTGTGTCTTTAGTTAGAGTTTAACGTCATTTCTAGTAGTTTAGAGTCATTTTTCATTAGGTTTTAGGTCTTTTTCTTGTTTATTATATTTTTGGCTTTAAGTGTACTAATTGTGAGGTGTTTATACTATTTTTTTGGGTTTTTAAGTTTGAATTCTTGTTCTGTAGGTGGCTAAAAGGGATTATATTCGCTCTGTGAATGTCTCAGTTGTCGTAATGCAAGCATAACTCTAGAACCACTTGTGCCATTTGCCTCCACTTTATACCATTGGAAAGATGAGAGAATTTTTTTAAAATTTTGTGTTACAACAATTCCAAATTACGAGTATAAAAATGGTAAAAAGCAGCTTTAAGTGGAGACAGTTCGTCGTCGCCTTGCTTGTAGCAGGTTTTAGTGCGGAGCCCATAACCCTCGGAGGAAAACTCCAAATGACACAATTCAAAAACCAAATGATATCCAAGATAAAGGGCTACATTTCATATGAAGACATCGTTGGCTAATTCCGAAGTTTTGGCAGTCGATCGACTGGATTTCTGTCGATTGACTGCCTGACAGAGAGTTGGCTGTTCGAGACTGGGCAGTCGATCGACTGCTTTGTCAGTCGATCGAATGCGACGCTGAGGCTTTAGGAATTTTGAGAATTTTTGACGGTTTTGCCCCTACAAACAAGTATATAAAGCCCACACCTTACACCTTTGAAGATATAACTCCCCTCCCAACCCAAGCTAGGGTTTGGGATCAAATTCCTCTCAAGCTCTTGAATAATTTTCTCTTTCTGAGGTTTTATATTTAATTTCAAGCTCTTATGTAATTTCATTTCCTAGATTAGATTTAAGTTTCAAACTTTGCCTTGGGTTTTTAAGCTCAAGAAGGATTCAAGTACTCCCTTGGATTTTTAATTCCTTACAATTTCAATCAAGCTTTTGGATTCTCTCTTTAATTCTAGTAAGCTTTCTTTTAATTTCATGCTTTGTTCTTCATTTGTTTTATGCTTTTTGTCTTAGGTATTAGAAGTTGTGCTTGATCTTGTGAATTGGCTATGAATCCTAGTTGAGTGACACATCTAGATCATAGATCAAGTTCTTGATTTGTTTAATTTCAAGTAATTTCATATGTTTCATGCATTTTTCTTCATTTCATGCTTTTTTGTCTTAGCTACTTGAATTCATGATGAAACTTATGATTTGGCTATGAATTATAGATGAGTGACACATCTAGATTGTAGGTCAGGTCTTGGATCATCATGATTTTAAGTTTTTCCTATGCTTTATTTTGATTTTTATTTTCTAGCATAGTTTTAACTTAAATCCTAGATCTAGACTTCGTTGCTTGTTATTTTACTTAAAGTTTTAAACTTTCTCATACATTTTTATTGCTTTATCCATTGATGCTTTCGATTTTTGGTAATTTTCTTTATTTAGGATTTTATGCATAGTTGTACCTTGTGCATGCACGCTTGTACTTGGTGAAACAATGCATTTTCTTGCTTATTTCCTTTATTGCTTTGCATTTTCTATTTGAGGCATCCGACGAGGCATCCTACCAATTTGAACTTTCATTTTCTAGTTTAGTATAGCTATTTTAATTGCTTTATTTTCCTTTTCCTTTTATTTTCAAGCTTTAAACACATTGAATACTTCAATTGAATCGAATTCCGATAATATCAAACCAAATGAACCTTTGATATATTCAATACCATGAAAAACTACACTTCAAAATGGCGCCATTTCCGGGGATCGAACCCGGGTCACCCGCATGACAGACGGGAATACTCACCACTATACTACAACGCCGTTACCGTCCGACTAGTATTTCTACGTATGTACACCGGGTAACCATCATAGTCAACAGTAGTATAGTCAACGAACCTCTTTGGATAATATTTTGAGAATTTCTCATCCACCATGCAAGGAGGAAATTTGTTCAAATGCCCACATGGACCATGAATTATCAACTCTGAAACTGCTGCATAATACGTTGGATCTTCCTCTTCATCCGGAATCTCGGCTGAAATGATTTGATCGATACTGCTTGCATTATGGTATTTATCATATTTTGATAGAAAAAGAAGAATGTGGGCATGAGGAAGTCCTCGCTTCTGGAAKTCAACGGTGTAAATAACTACATAAGATGAAAAGTGAAAAAATGAAAAACACACCAATAAATAATACATCGATGATGTATATAGATTATTTTGAATAAAAATAATTTTACTAAACATATATAATTTGATATGCTCACCGGAAACAATATTTCCAAATACATGGTTGTCACGTAAATCTCTGATTAAGTCGTCCAACTTCATCTTGAATATTCTTGAAACTACATCAGGACGATCTTCCAGTTTAAGATTCCCCTCTCGACAAACCCTACAATCTCTGGCCATTTTGGATTGCACGTGAATGTTATGAACAAATCCGGATATCCAGCCCATCAACAAATTGCCATAGCATCTTGGTAATTCTGAATCATATAACATGCACCACCGGTAAATGTCGCTGGCAGAACAACTCTGTTACCCACGCTGCAATCATTCGTTTCACCGCGTACTACTGCATCAGCAATTCCATTATACATCTCACTCCGCAAGTCTTCTTGATGTGTTCTAACATTCCATAATCTCGCAGATTCAATCATGGTATATCCATCGGCTATGAACTGTTGTGTAAGCCTTTTGCAAGAGAGGATAGTAGGTGACTCGGTCAACCTTTCATGCAATCGGTGCGAAAAGAACTCCCTCTGGCTCACATAATTTCTCCCATTTCCTATCGGTTTCCGATGTTCACGCTGTGTTTTCTTGCTTTGCCCATTCCAATCCGAGTCGAGTGGGATGCTCCGAGCGTGCGCGGGACCGCTTGGTCATCCTACGGGCAAAAATACGAAAAAGGGTAAAAATGTACGAAAAACTACTAAAGACCGCACAAAAGTTATAAAACCCTAAAACTAATAAAATCGACCAAAACGACTCCTAATACACATAAGATCAAACAAAACGCATGCAAGCAAGACACAAAACGGTAACAAAAATACGTACAAAAACATGCAAATCAATCAGCAAAAGGTATATCTTGCCTATAATTATCTTCACCGTAAAGAAATAATAATGGATACTACAAAGCAAGGTAAGACGGATGTAAATCATTGATACGTTTCAATTTTCCAGATTTCTTTTCTAAAATAATATCCCTGTCACCCATATGCTTTTCAAAATCACCAACAACTAAGATGGCAAGTTCATCGACTTCGGGTAGATTGTGCATTCTTGCATCAGTGTCTCTTCTACCAATAAGGCGTAATTTCATTTCTACCACACCATCTTCGGGAAACTTGTCGTTGAAGTTTCTAAATGATTTAACCAAATTATTTGACCTATCTAACATGGATTTGAGTTCAACAACAATTTCGGTATGTAGGGAATTGTTGTCATTGCCTTTTCTGCATAAATGTAAATTATAAAACACGAAAACTATAAATAAATAATTTACTAACTTGAATAACCAATGATAATATTTGAAATTAAAAATCATACCTAACCAAATTGATTCGGTTTTGAACTTCATTTGCAGTATCGTATATATAAAGTTGTGCAAACTTCGGTGTAGATCCTTCTTCTGGCAGCAAACTACCTATTAGATAATAGTTTTGACCGTGCATACGGAATATCGGTGGTGAATTTCCCGTGTTCATACTGTAATCAATTTTTCCACCCATCAAAGTAAAAGAAAACATGTTGTTGTATGATCGAATATTCTCTAAAAATGTCTACTTTTATCACTAAAACCAAAAATCAGATCATACAAAACTTGTGGTGGCTTCTTCAAAGGAGGCAACACGATCTTCGCCTTGTCACAACAGGTAGAGTACTCCGGTTTCGTAGTTTCAACACTTGGCTTCAATCTCTCTCTATACCAAAAATATGCTGAACAATGCCCACATATGAAAGTAGGATCACCAATATCCCAATAAACTGTTTGATAATAAGTTTTGAGAAATGAAGGTGTCATTGGATTAATAAAAGTTATAATTATATGTGTGTGTGTGTAACAAAAATTTATGTTTTAATTAAATAAAGTATCTTATTGTATAGTCAGAAATAAATTTTTTTGAATGAATTACCATCATCTGGAATCTTAGGTTTCTTGGTGTACCGTTTACGTGAAAACTTACTAAGTGATGCAGTCGCTTCTTTCTGAACTGTTTCAGTTATTATTCCACTGCGAATTAGAGTGGATGATGTGGATCCTTTTTAATATCACAAATATATTTACAAACAAAAAGAAATATTAGTTAAATTAATTAATCATCAATTCAAAATATAATATTTTAGCAAAATATGAATCTTTCGAAACTTACCCTTTTCAAAAACAGACTTCAAATATGGCATTCCCACTTTTTATTTGGGAGTATTTTCTGTTACAATATTCAAAATCTTATTACGTACAAATAATATTATCTATTATTGTATAAGTAACATGTAATTCAAAGAAAATGTTAAATAAATATTGAATAATAAATATTAATAATCATCTATAAACATTTACCTTTATTGTATTACACTGTTATTTCAGAATTTAAGGGTTACCTTAAAAAGTATTGGTAAATTTCTTTTTGAAGTACAATTACATTAAATAAAAAAAATATATATATATGTATCACTATTCGAAATTTGTGTAATATGTCTAAGCCAATGGATATTAGTTTTATGTATTATATTTATCAATTATTACCAATAAAATTATCATGTAAAATAAAAAATAAACTACAAAAGATGAACTTATGTCCATTTATATCTATAGAATTAACTGTATTCATTGTGAAACTTATGAACTACACTTATAATTTTTTCATAAAATACTATTACTGCTAATTAGTGATTTTGGTGGTATATAAAAGTTCTAATTTCTATATTGATTTGTGTGTATTTGACTATTTAATTTATCAAAAACTGAGAAACATTGCTCTCTACAATCGGATACAGACAATACTCCAGTCAATATTTAATTTATTAAATATGTTTACTATTATATGATGAAACAACTATATAACTTAAATAAAAATTGAACTCAATATTAATGTTGTAAAGAGTGATACCATTGTAAGTAACAGTTGGATTTTTAGAAGGTCTTCCCCTTTTTCGTTTGGAATTTGCCTGATTTTGATCCAGGTTTTGTACCATAGCTAAAAAAAGAAAAAAATTGCACCTAAATTTAAAAAATAAATAATTATTTATTATATTATCAAATATAATTTAATTTTTTTGAAAATCATGAAATTTATATAGAGATTATAAAACTATACAAACCAAATCATGAAAGTATAAAAAAAATATGAATGCTACCGTCATGACTTATGTTCGACAATTGTCTTTTGCTACCAATAATTGTAGACTTGGTGATCTTCATCATTTATAGGTTGAATAAAAATGAATTAATACAATCATTGAGAATCACATAATATTTTAATTCAACCTCTAATAATAATATACTGTATCAAGAATTTTACAATATAATGAGATTATTTGTCAATTTGATTATATGAATAATGTATCATTTTGTAAAATACGTAAATTAAATAGTAATTTGTTTATTAAAACTTATTTGAAAGTTGTAAGACTTAAGGTATAATTAGATGAATAATTGAATACTATATAATTATACTTGTCAATCGATAACTATATTATGGCAACAAATCAACATCATCAACAACAACAACAACTACAACAAAAACAATAATAACAATAATAATAATGGTGATAATAATAATCCTACCAATAATATAGTTTAAAGATAATAGTACGAACCTAAAGTTAGATTAAGATTGAGTGTGTCGTTTCATAAAACATTTGAAATTAGTCATAATTGCACAAAAATTATAATAAGATATGAACATTCAATTATAGTAATAAAATAATAAATTACCATTAGAAATATCGGCCATTGAAAATCTCTGAAAAGGATGTGAAACTTGAGGCACTATCGATGATTGTAAATCATTTGTATCATTGTCCCGATTTGTGTAACGGTCTATGGAAGTCGCCGATGATAAACTGGTATTTTCTGCAAAATAAAAGTTTTAAATTATTTTGTAAATAATTAGGGTATCCATTATTCGGATATATCTTATTATTCAATGTATATATTATTTATCATCCTCAAATTCTTATAATTAAGGTACAATTTTATTTAATATTTAACAATTAATTGTAGACAACTTAATGACAAAGATTACTTATTCTATTTATTTATTTATACAAAATGTAAATTTTATTTATAATATATCAAATATGTTAATGTGTAATAAGTATACGATTGTATTATTATCTATATAAATTGGCAAAAAATTCAATCTAATTGTAGATTAGATGTATGCAGATATACTTATACTACAATCTAAATAAATCAATTTAAATATTTATATGTAGAAATAATGAAAATAATTCCGAAATTAACAATAAATCAATCTAAGTAAAACGGACAATTAATTCCAAAATATTAACTAACAATTAACAATTTGATAATTTTAGGAACGACTTGGTAATAATGAAAATAATTACGAATATTAATTGACAATTTGGTAATATTCTAGATAAAACGGACAATTAATTTCCTTTGCTTGAATTTAGAAATCAATTATGATAGAGATTATCGGGATAGCCGATTTCTTATATTTAGTAAACCCATTACAACTAATTAATTTATTAAAGTAGGATATATATAATTTGAGTAAGTAATAATAAATATTTATAAATATCTATGATTTATCTTTACCTTATTGAATACATTATTAAATGATTACTACTAATAATTTATCTTTATTTTGATTTATTTTAATTTATAATTAGTCAACCAATCTTTATCTTGAGATAGGTATCAATTAATATTAGAAGAAATATTTAGAAATGGAATGAATATAATTGATTAGAAATCTTTATAGTAAATCTATAAGAGAACGGGACATATTTGATTTATATTTGATTTATATATATATATATATATATATATATATATACATATATATCGGATTGATTTATATATGTTTTCTAATATTAATTGATTGATTCATAAAATCAATCAACTCAAGATTAATGGTTATCTTTAAATATATACAATTATTAGATTAATTTTTGGAATCTTCCGTAATTTTTATACAAATAGATTAGTTAGAAACTTTTTCCTAATTATAACAAATTGGATTTCCTAAATTCCCATCATAATGTATTCCTAAATTAAGGGGAGTCATTCCATTTCAATTAAAATTATTTTTAACTAATCTGTGTTTTAGGTCGGATTATTTTTATTGATTATTCAAATAAAATTAATTATTTGTTCTTTTCCTTTCTTAGATAGTTTATTATAATTCCTACATGATTAGAATATTACGTGATATTTATTTTAAGGGATTAATTTTTTTTTTGTAGTATAGGTTATCACACTGATTATCTCTTAATTGATTCCTACAATTAAGGAATTAATTGGATAACTAAAATTGATAATTATTTTCATGTAATAAATATTAGGTAATATTACCAAATATAAATACTTATAAATATAAATATTACGTAATATTATATTGATATAATTGATTAAAAATATTTATAGTAAATCTTGATAATAAATTCTAAAAGAACGGGACATATAACTGATTAGAAATATTTATAGTAAATCTTTTTTTGTTAATAATTGATAATTAGTCTACCAATATTTATCTTGAGATAGGTATCAATTAATATATAGATAATTATACAATCATATATATTTTTACGAATCTAATTTTAAGGAATACTGAGTAATCTTTTTACCCAAAATTATTTATTTATAATCAACCAATGAATTATTTTCGGACGACTTCCTTAATTTTAGGAATTAACTAATATTAGAAAATATATTAAATCAATTAATCTTGTGGTCATCAATATATGGATGACCAATCAAATATATATTGTTGGATATTGTTAAAGGTACCACCTTTTAGACATACTTATTTATAGCTAAAGTTATGGGTACTACATAAATTATAAAAAAAATGTATATGAATGATTTGTATTATAAAATAATCAATTTTGATTAATATTTATAGAAACCTAAATAACTATGTTATTAATGAAAAAAAATGGACAAAGATATTTAAATTACAAATACACAATCCACCTCTGTTTTTTATAAGACATTACTTGTTTTGGTAGAAAAATAATAATTACGGGAGATTCACATAATTAATCTAATAATTATATATATTTAAAGATAAGTATAAAATCTTGCGTTGATTGGTTTTTGGAAACAATCAATTAATATTAGAAAATGAGAATTTTTGGAATCAATCTTGTGTTGACATTCCCTAAGTTGTAGGAATCAATTAAGTTATTTAGAACCAATGTAGGAATCAATTCCTTAAATGTAGGAATCAATTAATATATATTTAGAACATTGAACATAGAAATCTAAATAACAAATTATTAATGAAAAAAATGAACAAAGATATTTAAATTAAAAATACACAATCCACCTCTATTTTTTATAAGACATTACTTTTTTTGGTAGGAAAAATAATAATTACGGGAGATTACAATAATTAATCTAATAATTGTATATATTTGAAGATAACCATTAATCTTGTGTTGATTGATTTTATGAATCAATCAATTAATATTAGAAAACATATAAAGGAATTATTTGACATCCTTAAGTTGTTCAATAAAAATGACAATTTAACTAATCGGATTAATTCCTTAATTGTAGGAATCAATTAAGAGATAATCAATGTGATAATATATAGTACAAAAAAATCTAATCCCTTAAAATAAATATTACGTAATATTCTAATCACTGTAAGTATATAACATGTAATAATTTATTGAGATAAATTAAGATTTTAAAACTTCTAAAACAATTAATATCGAATAAACCGGAACAAATAAAGAGATTCCACCAAATATCTTTAAACAAAACTAATATAAATTGGTTCCAACTGTAAGATGCTGAATGTTGGATTTGAATTCCATTTGATCTACAATAAGATAAAAAGAAAAAGTATCCATTCATATAAAGATGGAAGATTGATTTACAATAAAATAAATCATTAGATCAAAACTATTTTTGAAACAACTACAATAAAATCCAAACCAAATGAAAAATCGACCTAAAAAAATAATCAAAAATTATTTGAATGAAAAAAAAAGCAATAAAATCTTTCATCTCTATTGCAACTTTAAGATGCTGAATTAACGATCTGAATTTCATTTGCTCTCCAATAAGATAGAAAGGAAATTTTCTCACATTCATATAAAGATGGAAAATTTATTCACCAATTAAATAAATCATTCGATCAAAAATTGCAGATCTATAAAAAAATAGCATATATTAACTGATAAAAAAATATAAAACAAACATTAATGAGAGAGGAAAATGATTTTAATTGGTACCACCCAAAAATTGCAGATCTATATAATCCAATCGCATATATATTTCTCCAAGTGTTTGGAGATCTGCAAAAAAAATAAGAAATTTTTTGATACAAATTAGTTTGGTATCAAAAATGATAGAAAAATTGAAAAAGAAATTTGACTATGAAAATTGAAATAGAAAACTCTATGATTGCAAATGAAAAGAACCAAAAATCAAATAGAGGAAACCTGTCGAGGAAGAAAACAGAAATGTGAGAAATGGACTGTTAAAAATTCTGCGGTAATAGATGAGAATAAATAGATGGACAATAAAATAAAAAAAAGGAAAATTTCATGGGCGGGAAAACCCACTATTTTTCATGAATTGTTTCTCTCTCCTGTCCAACTCCCATTTTATATATACCAGTATTACACCCGTGCGTTGCACGGGGGATAATTTTAATGTTTAATTTATTAAATATTTAATATTATTTTTAAGTAAATAGTATTAATAAATAAGTAGTTATACAAATTTAAACAAAATCATCATAAGATAAAGAGTAAATAATAAATATAAGAAATTGAAGAATTAAACATTATACACAACATGCTTCGCAAAACCATTATTAATCAAATTCTTAAAATTTACAAATTATGAAATACTTTCTTGTACACAACATTCGTAGTTTTTTTCTTACGTTTATTTTCATCATCGCAAATCAAGATTTTTAAACCTTTTCGGTTCGTGACCCTTGATATCGCAACATACAATTGACCATGACTGAAAACAGGTTTTTTCAAGAAAAGTCCAACGTGGGATAGGGATTGGACTTGACTTTTATTAATTGTCATTGCATACGACAGAATAACCGAAAAATTGCCTTCTTTGAAACTTAAACGGCAACCTGGGATTCGATGGTGTTACGGTCATTCGCGGGATGAGTACTAATTCACCCACATTACTTCCTTGGATAATCGTTGCCTCCAGAACATGATCACCCAGTTTTGTAACTACCAATCTAGTTCCATCGCACAAACCAAGTGAATGATCAAAAATTTTCAACAACATGATTGGAGTACCAACCTTCAATCGTAGCTCATGATTTGGCAACCCAGAACACTTAATTGTGTTCAAAAACTCAGTTGAATGGATGTCTTGCAAAATGTCAACATCTGAATCGGATTTGCACTCACTATTGAGCTCAAATATACCTTACACTCCCCTTCATTCAATGAAGTCATATACTCATTGATTAAATTAACCACGTCAAGTGTTGGTGCAAGAATAGCTCGGCCCTCCAAATAAACAGAATATTCAGCATTCATTCCAAATTGCGGATAAGTGCTGGCCACAATTTCCACCATTATCTAACAACAATAAATCCTCTGGGATATCGATTTCAACAATGCTATCATTTGATCCTCCAACCGTCCCATCTCCAATGCTATTTATCCATTGAGAAAACTCTTTTAACTCATTTGAATCAAGCTCCGAGCTGAGACATTTGAAGCCTCACATTCTTTGTCAATCTCATAACCTTACAATATCTCCATAAGTGGGAAGAATTTATGGTTGCATGTACTATGTCTGGCCTAGTACCTTTAGGAATCACCGGAAGAATTTGTCAAAAATCTCCACCAAGTACAGTAGTTTTACCTCCGAAGGGAATATCTTTAGCATTTGGATTCTTGAATCTCATAATATCTTTCAATGTTTTGTCTAATGCCTCAAAACAATGTCTATGCATCATGGGAGCTTCATCTCAAATTATCAGTTGTGCACGCACCATTAATTTCGTAAGGGGAGTTCCCTGGAAAATCCCACACGATGATTCTTCATGGAGATTGAATGGGACTTTAAACCTAAAATGACCGGTTCTTCCATTCGGAAGAAGAAGAGAAGGTATCCCGTTAGATGTCACATTTAATACAATCCCACCATTAGATCTCAGTGCTGCAGAAAGAGTCCTCCAAACAAAAGTTTTCCCAGTTCCTCCATATCCATAAATAAAGAATAAGCCGCCCTTTGCTGAAGAAACCGATTTCATGACCTTGTCATACACGTGTTTTTTTATCTTTATCTAGATTTTTAAATAAATTCGCGTGTTCTTCGATGAGGGCATCACAGTCATAGTCCAACTCCTCAGTAATAAATCTATTAAAAAGTATTAGTGTCGACTTCGGTTGGAATTTGCATTGGAGGAAAGTCCTTTAAGCTCTTCCCTATACCCTACAACAGCTTGTCCACTTCCAGTAAAGAAAGGTTTTGAATTTCAGCATCGCTCATCTGCAAATCTGTAAAAAAAAAAAATATATAAAAATAATTGTACTTTTACTAATTTATGTGAAAAAATACTTAAGAGAACACGATAAAAAAAAATAGATATAATTGAAATTTATTAATTAATACCTTTGTTATTTGTCAGCTTTTGTTGTTTGTATAAAATATCATCTGATAAATATTTTCAATATTTTTCCCACACTTTTTTCGGTCGAGATATAGATTTCGATGCACGCAATGTCATGAATAAGGACCTAACAGAATGTGCAGATTCCCAATAACTTGCTTCTTCGATGCCATCGATATATTCCCTATCATAATCAAGTAGCCCAACTGAGTAGCACGCATCATGATATGTATCGTGTTGCTTTCCATTCACTTTTTTTAAGTCATCGTGACATTGCTCTTCTAGAACAACATTGAGGAGGCACCTAGCATAATAGTTATCACCGGAACCTGGGGGAACATAATACAGCTGAGCAATTTACAATATTTGTTTCCTAGGGGTCCACTCTTTTTTTTTTTCGTGTGTGTTCCAAACAAAACGCTGAGAAAACTCACTATACAACAGATTTAGAGCTTCAGGATATTTCTTGTTAGTCTCAAACCAACCCAAAAACATTGTATGAAGTGCTGACTGACGTTTCATCACATCGTCCAATGAGTCATTATCATTATACAAAACTCTTTGCTACCCTGGGAGATGAAACTCAAGCGTAGGACGGAAGGATTCTTATACTGAATTTCATACCCAACGATTCTCCAAGCCGCTTCACATGGAGAAATGTAACGACAATCGTAATACATGTCGATCTCATCAATTTCTGGCTTCTGCCCATCATTGTTACCACTCTGGTAAAATGTTGTCGTGCCCCTATCATTTCCCTTGTTCACGTATTTGAACAAATATTTGATTGATCTAGACTGATTACACCATTCGACATTCATGTGTGCTCTATACTTTAGCTACAAATAACTATTGTGTGGCATAACCCACTTATTATCCAGAGGAATACCATTTTTTGTTACCGTCCGACCAGTATTTCTACGTCTGTACACTGGGTAACCATCATTGTCAACAGTAGTGGAGTCAACGAACCTCTTTGGATAATGTTTTGAGCATTTCTCATCCACCATGCAAGGAGAAGATTTTTTCAAATGCCCACATGGACCATGAATCATCAACTCTGAAACTGCAGCATAATACGTTGGATCTTCCTCTTCATCCGGAATCTCGGCTGAAATGATTCGATCGATACTGCTTTCATTAGGGTATTTATCATCTTTTGATAGAAAAAGAAGAATGTGGGCATGAGGAAGTCCTCGCTTCTGGAACTCAACGGTGTAAATAACTACATAAGATGAAAAGTGAAAAAATGAAAAATACACCAATAAATAATAAATCAATGATGTATAGAGTTTATTTTCAATAAAAATAATTTTACTAAACGTATATAATTTGATATGCTCACCGGAAACTATATTTCCAAATATTTGGTTGTCACGTAAATCTGATTAAGTTGTCCAACTTCATCTTGAATATTCTTGAAACTACATCAGAACGATTTTCTGGTTTAAGATTCCTGCTCTCGATAAACCGTACAATCTCTGGCCATTTTGGATTTCACGCGAATGTTATGAACAAATCCGGATATCCATCCCATCGACAAATTACCATAGTATCTTGGTAATTCTGAATCATATAGCGTGCACCACCGGTAAATGTCACTGGCAGAACAACTCTGTTACCCACGCTGCAACATTCGTTTCACCGCGTACTACTACATCAGCAATTCTATTATACATCTCACTCCGCAACTCTTCTTGATGTATTCTAACATACCATAATCTGGAAGATTCAATCATGGTATATCCATCAACTATGAACTGTTGTGTAAGCCTTTTTCAAGAGAGGGTAGTAGGTGACTTGGTGAACCTTTCATGCAATCGGTGCGAGAAGAACTCCCTCTGGCTCACATAATTTCTACCATTTTCTATCGGTTTCCGATGATCAGGTATATCTTGCCTATAATTATCTTCACTGTAAGGAAATAATAATGGATACTAAAGAGCAAGGTAAGACGGATGTAACTCATTGATACGTTTCAATTTGCCAGATTCTTTTTCTAAAATAATATCCCTTTCTCCCATATGCTTTTCAATGTCACCAACAACTAAGATGGCAAGTTCATCGACTTCGGGTAGATTGTGCGTTCTTGCATCGGTGCCTCTTCTACTAATAAGGCGTAATTTCATTTCTACCACACCATTTTTGGGAAACTTGTCCTTGAAGTTTTTAAATGATTTAACCAAATTATTTGACCTATCTAACATGTATTTGAGTTCAACAAAAATTTCGGTATGTAGAGAATTGTTTTCATTTCCTTTTCTTCATAAATGTAAATTATGAAACACGAGAATTGTAAATAAATAATTTATTAACTTGAATAACCAATGATAATTTTGAGAGAAAAAAATCATACCTAACCGAATTGATTCGGTTTCGAACTTCGTTTGCAGTATCGTAAATATAAAGTTGTGCAAACTTCGGTGTAGATCCTTCCTCGGGCAGCAAACTCCCAATTAGATGATAATTTTGACTGTGCATACGGAATATCTATTGCAAATTTCCCGTGTTCATACTGGAATCAATTTTTTCACCCATCAAAGTAAAAGAGAACATGTTGTTATATGATCGAATATTCTCTAAAAAATGTCTACTTTTATTGCTAAAACTAAATATTAGATCATACAAAACTTGTGGTGGCTTCTTCAAAGGAGGCAATACTATCTTATCCTTGTCACAACAGGTAGAGTACTCCGGTTTCGTAGTTCGACACCTGGCTTCAATCTCTCTCCATACCAAAAATATGCTGAACAATGTCCACATATGAAAGTAGGATCACCAATATCCCAATGAACTGTTGGATAATAAATTTAGAGAAATGAAGGTGTCACTGGATTAATAAACTTTATAATTATATGTGTGTGTGTAGCTAAAATTTATATTTGAATTAAATAAAGTATCTTATTGTATTGTCAGAAATAAAAGAATTTGAAGGAATTACCATCATCAGGAATCTTAGGTTTCTTGGTGTACCGTTTACGTGAAGGCTTACTAAGTGATGCAGTTGCTTCCTTCTGAATTGTTTCACTTATATTATACTGCTAATTGGAATGGATGATGTGGATCCTTTTTAATATCACAAATATATTTACAAATAAAAATAAATATTAGTTGAATCAATTAATCATCCATTCAAAAAATAATATTTTAGCAAAATATGAATCTTTTAAAATTTACCCTTTTCAAAAACGGACTTAAAAAATGGCCTTCCCACTTTTTGTTTGGGAGTGCTTTCTGTTAAAATATTCAAAATATTATTACGAAGAAATAATATTATCTATTATCGTATAAGTAATAGGTAATGCAAAGAATATGTTAAATAAATATTGAATAATAAATATTAATAATCATCTATCAATATTTACTTTTATTGTATTACACTGTTATTTCATAAGATAAGGTTTACCTTATATTTATATATTATATTTATCAATATATTACCAATAAGATTGTCATTTAAAATAAGAAATCAACTACAAAAGATGCACTTATGTCCATTTCTATCTGTAGAATTAACTGTATTCATTATGAATCTTATGAACTACACTTTTTTTTTTCATAAAATACTATTACTGCTAATTAGTGGTATATAAAAGTTCTAATTTCTATATTGATGTGTGTATTTGACTATTTAATTTATTAAAAATTGAGAGACATTGCTCTCTACAATTGGATACAGACAATACACCAGACAATAATTAATTTATTAAATATGTTTACTATTATATGTTGAAACAACTATATAACTTAAATAAGAATTGAATTAAATATTAATGCTGTTAAGAGTAATACCGTTGTTAGTAACAGTTGGATATTTAGGAGGTCTTCCCCTTTTTCGTTTGGAATTTTCCTGATTTTGATCCAGGTTTTGGACCATAGCTGAAAAAAGGGAAAAAAAATGCACCTTAAAGTAAAAAAAAAAATAAAGAATTGTTTATTATATTATCAAATATAATTTAGTTTTTTTTTTGAAAATCATGAAATTTATATTGATATCATGAAACTATACAAACCAAATCATGAAAGTATAAAAAAACATGAGTGTTACTGTCATGACTTATATTCACCAAATTTCTTTTGCTACCAATAATTGTAGACTTGGTGATCTTCATCATTTATTTTGGTTGAGAAAAATGAATTAATACAATCATTAAGAATTAAAAATATTTTAATTCAACTTCTAATAATAATATACTATATGAAGAATTTTACAATATAATGAGATTATTTGTCAATTTGATTGTATAAATAATGTATCTTGTTTGTAAAATACGTAAATTAAATAGTAATTTGTTTATTAAAACTAATTTGAAAGTTGTAAGACTTAAAGGTATAATTGGATTGAATGATTGAAGACTATACTTGTCAATTGATAACTATATTGTGGCAACAAATTTCACTACTGCAAAACAGCTAATTAACGGCGGTTTTTTGAGGGTTTTAACGGTGGTTTTTGAACCGCCTTTATATCGACCGCCGTTAAATTTTACGGCGGTTTTGAAAAACCGCCGTAAAAAAGTGGGATTTAATGGCGGTTTCTGGAAGACATTTAACGGCGGTTTTGGAACCGCCGTAGAATGCAGGCATTTTTACGGCGGTTTTAGAAATACCCTCTAGAAAGTCTGTTTTCCAGAACGAATATTTGACGTCGGTTTTTTGAGAACTACCTTCTAGAAAGTAGTAAAAAATTTAAAAAAAAAAATGAAATGAAAGCAGGTGCACCAAAATTGCCAATAATGAATATTTTTGAATATATTGATTATTTCAAATAAATAAAATTAAGAATTAATACTCCAATATAATTAATAATTTCCATCAACAGCATCCATGAACAGTTCAACACTAAAAACAAGACTAAAAACACGAGACTAAAAATAAAATGAAACATCTTCGCATTTCTAACTAAAGCGAAACGCCACATCGAGACCTCGTACGAGCTAACTGTTGACCCCGGGACCAGAATCGAGATATGAAAGCCCGATCCCTTAGTACCTTTATCTTTAACAAATATAATCCTTCAATAAAATGAAAGCCCGATCGCTGCAAAAGTCGAGCTATCTTCTACTAAAGTTGTATCCTCGTTATATATCTCCCAAGACCACAACTGAGGATTAGCTGCCAACATTTGAATTCTTGAAGTTTGCGTCCCAACCTTTGCAGTGTTAAAGACTACACTTCTGCAGTCGGGAAGAATGCTAATCGACCAAGCAGGTACATTCTCTACAATCAGAAAATGAGAAAGACAGCTAACTCAGTTTACATGGCAAAAGTCAAACAAATTGATCACCATTCACCCACAAGAAAAAAAATTCAAAAAAAAAATCAAAATTAACACCAACCCGTTATCCTTATCCTCACACAGCCATTCGAAAGTGCTGGGGCCTTCTTTTCCTCCAAAATACACCCCCATTCCTCTGATTGTACACCCCTCAACGGCATCTCCAGTAATTTGCACATTACTCACAGATGGAGGAGCTACCAACAAAGAACAATGGATCGGTAAAAAAAAAGCAACGATAAATAATGATGAGTGCCACATCACATTTATAAAACTCGTACCTGCTTTTACATAATCAGTGATTGCATATTGCGGCTCCCCTTTGGCACCTTCTTCGGTTATAGGGGTGTACATATAAAGCAAACATGAACCTATGTCGTCTAGGCTGAGCTCATATTCTTCTTCTTCTGGCATCAGCAATTACCAGCTGGGTTGCTATTCCATCTTTTCCTAAGCCAACTATAGAAACATATAAATAATTTTAATATATATATATATATTTCTTAAATAATATTCCTATTTAAAAGAAAAAAGAACTTCATAGCAACATTAGATAATCTCACCTAGCAACACCTTTCCCCGGAGTGCCCCCACACCATGCCACCTCAGCATACCCTTTGATTGTGTTTCCTTCAACCAGCTCCCCACTTACATCAATCTTTATGACCTTAGGGATTCGAGTACCTTCATAAAGGCGCCCAGAAACAGTTAATAGACTTGGGGAAATATTTATAAAAAAATTTTAACAAAAAATTTTAATTGTTTATAAATATATTCAGAAAATACTAAATTCCACACATTTTCCCAAAAAAAAAAAAGCTAAAACTATTTCCTTCAAATTTCACTATACAAGGACTCACATATTTCTAACTACCAATAATTATTTAAATATTTTCACATTGCAGCAACTATCATTGTTATTTTTTATCTCACTCCCAAAACATATTCAAGATAATCAGCACATTTCCTCAATTAGCTCAAGAAACTATACCCGGAGAAACTGGCGAAGATATTGCGAAAATCGTGGGATAGTCAGTATCTCCCAGAACCGGAGTACACTCCACTTTCAAGACCCTGCCGATGTCATCATGTTTTGGAAAGTAGACCTGACATAGAGTTAGAAATGAAATTATTTAATTTAAAAAAATAAAAATAAAAATAAAATTTTCAAATTGCTTGAAAAAACTAGTGACACACTTCTCCACATGCGCCGGAAATTTCTGTAAAATTTGAAGCAGTTCGTCCTCCTATAAACCACTGGTACTTCAAGTCTAACATSAAATCACTATCTTCAGTTACATCTCTAACAAACTCAAAATGGCAGCAACAAGCATCTTCCTCAAATGGTCGGTCCACATAAGCTTTTTTAAGCGAGTATCCAGTAGGAAGCTGTTCTTTCCATTGTTCTAGAAGAAACATAAATGTAGAATTTGTTGACAAGGACAAAAGTAAATCTACAAACTTAAACGTATAATCTGTTTTCTATATATTATTCACAAAATCCAATATTCAAGAAAATATTCAAAATGTTATGGAACAGAAAAAAAAAATAATTAGAAAAACACAAGAGAGAATAATATTTGAAGGTCAAACGAGGCCGAAATGAATTTGATATTCAGAAAACTAAGAACAATTGTTATTTGCTTAACACTTGCCTGCAGCTTGTTCCGGACGGCAAAAATCTCAACCACCACGGATGCAAAAGGCGGTATGTGAAGGATAACGTTTGGCAATTGATATCTCCTCGCGGGATAGATCTACAAAAGCGGAATGGTAAATAGTAAGGAGAGAATATGATAAATATAATCCCCCAAAACATAATAAACATGAAAAACAGATATATGAGCAAGTAGGTGAGCAAAAAGGGAAAAATATGCTACACGTTTTTTAGAAAATTCAAGTTCTGTAATTTTAAGGTACGCAAAAAGCAAGATTATTACAGACTTACCCCTGTCGTTAAATTTCTTTAAGGTCGGGCCAACGAGCAAAATCGCAGCTGCTTCGAGACGAGACATCTTAAGTATGGGATTCTCCTCAACACGCAAATGCTGCAAATATAAAGCTCAATATAAATGCCGCCCATGAGTAATCAATATAAAGCTCAATATGTAAATATCAAAGTTAGAGAATATGTAAATATTGGCCCAACTAACCTCGAGCGCTGGTAAGTATGGGGAGCCTTTCAAGGTTGATATTTTATTTTTGCTGGCCGCTAATACCTATGGAAACAGAAATTTGAGTTTTCGCAAAACCAAACGACACAAGGGTAATAACTAATAAGATTGTAGAGAGAAAAAGAAACCTGTWAACGAGGTTGGCTCGCCATTGAAAGAGATTTCAACTTATTCTGAGCAACAGACAAAAACTGAAAAGACAAAAACAMATTTATTTTATTTTATCATCTTGTGTGGATATAATCACAATATAAATTAATAAATAAGACCAAAACAATTTCTTGAGGTTCACCTCCAAGTTAGGAAGCTCGGGAAGMCTCTTCAAGGATGTGATTTGATTTCCAGCGAGATAAAGTTGCTGCAGTAAATAAAAACTCMTATGTTTGTAACAAAAAATAACAAATAAAAAAAATCCCATTCTTTAAATGGTTGATCATCAAGAAAAAAGATTACCTGGAGTGCCTRGCAATTCTCAAGTGGCTCGAAACCAGGTCCTTTGAAATCATTAAAACTCAAATCAAGAACCTGAAGTTAAGACAGAAACAGGATAAGAACAACAGACAGCTCTGAATTTTATTCATTAAATTATGTTTAAAAAATAAGATACTTGGCAATGAGCAATCTATAGGCACCTTCACACGTTTCAGGACTTCAATTCTATCCAATGTCGACAAGAGATTGTCTCTGAGATAAACAAACTGCCAAAAAAAAAAAGTTAAATTTAGTATCTCATGCACTAGAAGACAAAAACTAGAAATTTCAACAGGTAATGAGAAAATTTAATAAACTCAAAGAACCTCTAAATTCGGTGACAAATCCTTTTCCTTTAGGATTTTCCAAAAAAAGAAAAAACGGATAGAGTGATTAATTTGCTAGCAGAAAGATTCGAATTAATATTCAAACTGAAATGACGAGTAGACTTYCCCTCATTCTCGAGGCCACCCAAGACATTGAAAGCATTATATATAATATGAGAAAAATTATTTCTTGTTGCAATGATAGAGGAACTAGACTAGACCAAATAATTAAAAATGGCCAACTATCACCAAAATTCAAATTGAATAAAATCAAACAATGGCAGAAAAGACTATTATATATTTCAAGAAAACAAACTCTTCAAACACAGTCAATAAGTATATGCAGAGTTCGAAGAAACAAAAAGCTTAAAACTGATAGGTGTATGCCAATAAGCGATTCTCACCAAATCTTATTCTAGAACCACGACAACTTAATTAATTGTACAAGCCTCGTCAAATAGTGGTATGGATGAGACATACCGAGACAAGCTAAGCTATTCATTTCATACCAAAGAGTATTCAAATATATTGACACTCCAAGCCCCCAAAGCTCATACATACAATGTGCACAAAGGAAATATAGCTAACCATAGCCTCAACATTGAGACAGGTCACATGAGGACTAGGAAAGTACTCAAATAGCTAACCATAGCCTCAACATTACATACGCTTCAATATAGGGTGGATTGATAGCTCCTGTAAAAATAAATTTGCAGTAAATAAGTAGATCAAAAGCGGTAATTGACTCAAAAGATTCCCCAGAAAAATCTCTCTCTCATTCTCAAAATGACGTCCTTTATTTTCTCGTCTCCGTTTCTTGCAGCCGCGAGGCTTAGGCCTCAAGCTATGGATAATAAAACATTGGATGCACATTACAATCGACTATGAATTTGCACCACTACAACAATAGTATTTAAGTGAAATATTTAGAAAGTACATTATCGATGAAGTCCAAAGATAGACTGTCGMGCATGGTTATTTCACGTTRTGCAGCAGCAATAGTTCGAGTGAGGTTCTGAAATTTCTGTTGCACCTCAACGGGCGTATCCATCAGATTCACAACAATGYAAACACACACACATATATCATCAACAATAAGCTAAAACTCACATGACTTGTCACAAGCACTAAAACATGAAATGTATATATATGTTCATCACATTCTAGATGAAACATAAAATGAAATTTAACACCTCTATAAATTTTCCTCTTTCCTAGTTTATTAGGAAATTTCTACGATTCTCAATGTGCAGTATAGACAGTTTTTTAGGGATGAAGAACATAACAAAAAATGGCCAAATAAGTTAGATAAGGATTCTTTTTCATGCGATTAAACTTCATATTTAAAATCCAACACAAGCTCTTTCAACCATCTCTCGACATTCTCGAACTCTTATTCTAATGTGTGTGTTTTCCTAAAACGAATCTCTTTCAAGAAGGAATTCAAAATATATTCCGAATTACAAACAATATCCCCTAATATGAACCAATGAAGGGTAGCTTATTCAATTAGGTTTCAATTGGATGGAATTGGGAAATACAGAGATTATATTTAGAAACTAATCAAAAATTCACAATCCCACCAAACGCCTGAATCAGAATTACAGACCAAATTTCAATCTTTCCATATATCCATTTCGGTCGAAAATAGAATCGAGATCAAATCGATTACCTTCGATGTAAAAGAAGAGGCGGGCCATCCCTTGGTAGAAGTAAACGAGATATTCTCATCTTCCGACAGCAAATCAAGTGGTAGCCCCTGGTTCCTTTTCACCCTCAAGGCAGCTAGTTTTCCGACGACATCGATCATGCTTTCGGCGCGGTGTTGGGAAGCGGCGCCGCTTCTGCGCACGGCGGAGGCACGGGGCGGGACCCAGTACGAGGACTCGGGGAGGAAGGGGAGCCAATCCGGTGCGGAGCGGCGAACGATAATGTTGTGGATGACGTCCTCGATCCTTTTGATGCCGAGGGCGATGATCTCGGCTGCCGCCTCACCCACCGGACCGGCCGACGAGGAGGAGGCCTGGTCGATCTCCGTCACCTCGTTAACCTGCGTGCGACGGCTTTTGCTGGAGTGGTGGTGGTGATGGCTCGTTATGGCGGCGGCCGGATAATGGGGAGAGGAACGGGGCAGGGATTGGGAGAGAAATCGAGACATGGCCATCGTATTCGGATGATGATGAAATCGAGAGAGAGGGATAGACGGATGTAATAGTGAGAGTAGATTAGGGTTTTTTAGTTTATTGTTTATGTTTATTTTTTATTTAATTTAATTATTTTTTTGATTTAATATTTAATCCAGATCGTTGGATCAGATACTGATCAACGGCCCAAAATTATTGCTTGATAAGGACGAGGATCAGTGACATGGCAGCGTACTATTCTACGGCGGTTCCTATGAAACCGCCGTTAATGTCATCTTATTCACGTCGGTTCTCATAGAACCGATGTTAAATCTATCACAATAATTAACGTATTAAATAATTAACGTCGGTTTTTAAGGAACCGCCGTGCATACTTGTTAATTCACGGCGCTTTCTTAAAAACCGCCGTTAATTTAGTTCAGTTTTAACGTCGGTTTTCATAAAACCGCCGTAAAATATACGATTCTACGACGGTTTTATGAAAACTGCCGTTAAATGACCGATTTAATAGCGGTTTTTTGGAAAACCGCCGTAAAAAAGTATTTAACGGCGGTTTTTCCAGAACCGCCGTGGATGAGGCGCCTTTAAAAACAACATTATCATTATCAACAACAACAACAATAAATTCAACAAAAACAACAATAACAATAATAATAATGGTGATAATAATAATCCTACCAATAATATAGTTTAAAGATAATAGTACGAACCGAAAGCTAGATTAAGATTGAGTGTGGTATTTCATAAAACATTTGAAATTAGTTATAATTGTGCAAAAATTATAATAAGATATGTACATTCAATTATAATAATAAAATAATAAATTACCATTAGAAATATCGGCCACTGGAAATCTCTGAAAAGGATATGAAACTTGAGGCACTACCGATGATTGTAAATTATTTGTATCACTATCCTGATTGTGTAACGGTCTATGGAAGTCGCTTCAGATAAACTGGTATTTTCTGCAAAATAAAAGTTTGGAATGTTTTGAAAATTGACGAACTTTATAAATCTGATATAAAGTAAATACTGTTAGTTAAGATCATATGTTTAATATCTAAACAATTAATACACATGTTAATATTAATTTTCAAGAAATAAATACTTAAATAATAGTGAACTCATCAAAAGAAACTAACTTGAATACGTAGATAAAACTAAAAATTGTTTATTTTATTATCAAAGATAATGTTTCCAAACAAACCTTGAATTTATAACGTGATAGAAAATATCATTATTTAAATTAAAATTCTAAATTATAACTCTTGCTATATTTATTATTTATTTATTAACATATCGTATTAATATTTCCTAAATTTAGCAAGATTAATTGATATAATTAAATTAAAATATTATAATTTATAAAAATATAAATTGAAGTAATATTATAATTCAATTGGAACCTATTAAGTTGTACGCACAATTTTTTTTACAATTTATTAATAAAAATCGAAATAATTATGCATTTTAGAGAAACTTCATCAATAAAAAATGACATATTAAGTTAAAAATTATATTTTTTTTATATTACCAAATAAAATTGAATATAAAAAAATTATGATATTCAAATGAGATCATTGAACTATACAAACAAAATTATTAAATTATAAAAAATATAAGTACTACCGTCGTCAATTATGATAGATAATTGTCTTTTGCCACCAATAATTATTGACTTGGTAATCTTCTTCATTCATTTAGGATGAAGGAAAAATAAGTTAATAGAATCACTAAGAACGAAAACCGATTTAGTTTATGAGATTAATTTGAATAGTTTGAGTGTATGAATGACTTTTTTTTTTAATTTTACTCATTGTCCACGAATCTATATATAGAGAGAAAAAGAGAGATTGTATTGACAGAATATACTCACATAATTGATATTTAGAAAACTAATTTCGTGCTCATATATATTATAAATAATATTTAGAAAATTAATTTCGTGCTCATATATATTAGAAAAGTATTTTAAAAAAAAAATAGACCAACATAATAAGTTAATTATAACACCTACTAATATGCCATAATCACCTCTTAATTTATTTAGATTTGGTTGTATATATAAGATACAATCAAAAATAATTGAAAAGATTTACAACTCAATACAATAAATTAGGAAAAAATAATATCAATTGACCTTAATCATATAGGAAGTAAATCAAACATGAATTATGTAGCATATTTATATGGAAATTGATTTCAACATGATTAGAACAACATGATAAAAAAAAAAGAATACAAACATAAAATAAGAATAACATGATTTCATGTTCCAGCATTGATAGTTTGAAAATGACAGAGCAAACTTCAAATTAGTTTTAACATATATATATAGAGAATATTACAACTTTAATTGCTCAAAATACATTAAAAGAAATTAGAAAATCTTCATAATTATCTAACATTAAGAGTTATTAACTGAGCATGAGCATGGTAGGATGATGAAGGATTTAGTTTTAGTTGTCTTCCTTGTACATATATACTGATGCTATATGTAAATATGTTATGGTATGCTTTCTTCTATTCAAGATTGTGTCTTGCAATGATGCTGCGACCAAGGCAACTTAGTGCATGTATGATTCAAGTATTCTATCTTGCATGCTAATCTGATGTTTGCTTGCAATCATCTCGTAACTCAATGGATTTCAAATTATAACCATCTACATTTACTATTTTTGAATCATTATGATTAATATAAAATCCATCTTTATATGATGATCTCATTTGAAATATTTATATTCTTCAATTAAAATATTTCGAAAGATCATGGCAGTATGGCACTTAATATAATATTTTTTAATCGAAGTGAACAATAATTAGAATGTTAGCTAATATACTCTTCCAATAAGCCATGATATAGTTTTTATTCATATTTATTCCAAAATCTCTGATTAAACGACATCGAAAAATAATATAATTATGACATGCAATATGCTGCATACATGTGCAAAATAGTCATAGTTAATAACTTAATAGCATGCTCATGCAATACACTCATGATTAGAGTAGATTTGTCCTTATTTTTATTAGCTTTTTAGTTCGTTTTTATATTTATTTTTGGTATAAGTTGGATGATTTAAGCATAATTCGATAATTTTATAGTTCCAGCTTATTTTACCGCATTTTGATCTTAATTGATGCAATTAAGTGATGTTTCGTTGTTTTTCACTTTACAGCTAAGTAACCGGAAGAGTTTAGCACGTAAAAGACGAAATTCGATGTTCGAGAATAGAAGAACAAGCTTTCCGGTGAAACGAGTAGCAAACGATCGAGAAACGGAGACCGACGCTCAGTCGCGTCGACTGACGCGATCGTCGACGCGAGCCATGTCAGCGAGTCATGATCGCGTCAGTCGACGCAACGTCGACGCTACTTGCTGAAGCGTCGATGTCGACGCACCTAGTCGACGCAACGTCGACGCTACTTGCTGAAGCGTCGATGTCGACGCAACGTCGACGCTACTTGCTGAAGCGTCGATGTCGACACCACCCCGTCGACGCACCTGCCAGCCGACGCGCGCACCTGCTGACCAGACCTGCCGAGCGCTGCCGACCAAGTCTGCCGAGTCCCACCGAGCGCCATCACGCGTCAGTCGACGCTCCGTCGACGCGACGGCCCAGAATTCGGAAATTTAGGATTTCTTGTGCGGCAAGACTTGTAATATTTATAAAAACCCTCATTATTTCGGGTTTTGGGGAGAATACAGAGTGTGCCACGATAGATACATCTACCCTAAGGTTCCTTAGCTCATAATAACAATAAATCCACGTCTTATAACAAGATTTGGAGACCAGGATCAAGGATCGAAGTTCTACGCGTCCGAAACACCAATTTCGCGCTCGAGAATCCATCTTCGCCCAAGATCAACGTTCAAACTCCGGAATAGCTGGAGCTTTTCATTGCTTTCCCTTAGTTTCAATAAGTTTCTAAACTCTTAGATAATTTTCTATTTAATTATTTAGATAAATTCTTAGTTAATTCTAGTTTTAATTAGTTCAATCATTCTTATGCTTGGATATTGGATGTTGGTTAATTTAGTTTATTTATGCGATTTAGTTTATGCTTAGTTAATGGTTCTTGGATTCGTATGATTTAATTGCTTAGTGATAGTTTCTTAAATTCATGCTTCTAGATACGATAATTAGCTCTAAATCTTCGTAGCGTTAATTGATAATTAGTTATTGCTCTTAGTTGATAATTTAGAATAATTAGTTTAATCAGCTTTAGTCTACTGCTTAGTTCATAATTGATAATCTAGTTTAAAGTAATTAGTTTAATTAGTTTTAGTTTAATTATCATCTTAGTTTATAATGATCGAATCAATCTATTCAAACCCCCAAATGTATATGTATGTTATTCGTAATTGAGAAAAACATTGATAAGACCGAACAGTTGTTTCCTCGAGAGATACGACTCGAGTCAAACTCATCACCCTACAGTTACCTCGTACACTTGCGAGCAAACTGATGTGCTTTTAAACTAATTATTAAAAACGGGGTGCACAAAAGTTTGAGTAAAAAATTTGGCGCCGTTGCCGGGGAAGCAACGAGTAGGAATTTGAGATGTTTTTCATTTTATTTTCTGTTTGATTTAGGCGAGGCGGGTGTTGGAAAAGCAAAGCGAAAAATCTAGACAAACCAACTCTCAGCCTCGTAAAATGAGGGTTAACGAAGTTTCCATCCCTGATCCTGATTTAGATGACGACAAGTTAGTGAAGGCAAAATGTGAGGAGATATTTGACGAGAAATTAGCTACTTGGAAAGCCGAGCGAGCTAGCAAGTCCCTTGCACAAAGGATGACCGCAACATGTGACCAGTGTGGATCCCCCCAGCATTCAGCGGATGTGTGTCCAAACAACATTGAGCAGCATGAGGATGTTAACGCGATCCAAAATTATTCGAATCAAAAGAAGTACACACTGCAACGTGATAATCCTCTTTTCAAGTGGGGCCCAGGAAATCCAAATCATATGCCACCTGATCCACAATATCCCCCACCACAATATGCACAAGCACCACCAGTGCCGCCGCCACAAAATAATTTTCATACGCAAGGGAAGGCGTCTAATGCGACTCAACTAAATGATCAGCTGTTGGTTTGGCAGCAAAATCAAGTGGCCGAGACGATCAACAATAGAGAGGGACTAACGAAGGTGAACGCAAAGATTGATGAACTCTCAAAGAAGGTGAGCGGAATTGACCATCTTTTCGGTGTTGTGCATGATCTAGCTAAAAACATGGATAGGATGGAAAGAACTATGGGTCAACTAGAAACTGACTTTGCAAGGTCAAATAAGGAGAAGGACAGGCTACCAAGTCAATCGGAGCAAGCGTCGGCGGTTCACGTCCTTCGCAATGGGAAGAAGATCGACAATGGCATAGTGGACCAGGATGAGGAACTTGTTCCTAAACCAGTAGAAAAGATACATAAATCCACCAATAGATATGTGCCTGGTTCCATTTAAGGGACGATGCCGAACAACACCCTTGGCAAAGACGAAGCATCACTGCCGAAGCAATCAACGACGCAAATTAAGGATGCTGTTCCTTTTCCAAGCCGGTTGCGCCCGACGAAAGAGAACAGGAGGTTCATGGAACTATAAAACCTCTTGAAGAACGTCAATATCAATCTACCGCTGTTGGAGGTAATCAAAATAATGCCCGCCTACGTAAAATTCTTTAAGGAACTTGCTTCAAGAGAGAGACGTTTGGCGACGAATCAATACGTACCTTTACCAAAGGAGGTTAGCGCGATTTTTAAGAAGCCATTTCCACCCAAGGAACGCGATCCTGGAAGTTTCTGCATCACTATTTCGTTGGCCAATGGACAAAAAGCGATAGGAATGTTAGATCTTGGAGCAGGGATAAATTTACTGCCATATTCACTTTATCAAGCATTTGATCTTGGACCACTTAAGCCGACAACCATGTGCCTACAATTGGCCGATCGCTCGACCCGACGACCCTTGGGAGTAGTCGAAGATGTTTTAGTACAAGTTGGAGAGCTCGTAATTCCGGTTGACTTTGTAGTTATGGACATTGGCGAAGTTCCGACTGAAAGCACTGAGCATACCATTTTACTGGGACGCCCGTTTATGTCTACTTCCCATACGCTAATCGATGTTCACAAAGGGAGGATGACCATGACTGTTTTGGGCGAAACAGTGACATTTTCTCTAAGAGATATTCAAAACACTCCCTCCCCTGTCATGAAAGAGGATGATTCATTCGTTGATCCCGTTACATCATGCGTAAACGAGTTACGAGAAATCGCAACTTTGAACAAACAAAGCGACGGGGATGCCGCCGGATTTTCTATCGAGGGAGGGGATAAACGAGTCGATTCAAGCAAGGAGTACGACGAGTTTGAGGAGCATATGCACTTAAGTGGAGAAGACTTGATCGAATTGCTGGGTATTGACATGCGCGAAATCGTAGAAGAATTTGGAGATGATTTCGGTGTAGAAGGACCGCGTAGACCACCAATGAGTCGCCCAAGTACCGATTCCCTCGACCCTAACAAAAAAATTAAATTTTCATGCAAAAAGAACAAGGGCGAGGCATATTTCGACGATTGGGCGAGGGAGAAGAAGAAATCAAAAGAGGTTCGCACGAAGGAAGTTAAAAACTTGCAGTTTGAGGTTGGAGATTTAGTACTGTATAATCACGAGCGTAAATATGACCCAGCTGATTTTGGAGCTGCATGGAGCGGACCGTTTTCGATAAAAGAATTAGATGAGTACGGCGTAGCCACGTTGTATGATGATGTCGGAAAATTATCCTTTCAAGTTCACAAGCATAGGTTGAAGCCTTATTATGGCAAACGAAAAGAGACTGGAGTTAACAAGACAGTGGAGTTTGGAGATCCACCATACGTTTGGAATTAAACGAGCAAAATAGCGTCGAGCAAGAGACGTTAAAAATTGCGCTTCTCGGGAGGCAACCCGAGCGTTATGTATCCTTTTGTATTTTATTTTTATTTTATTTATTGTTTTATTTTGGTTTTTATCTTTTTAGAACAGATGGAAGAACTCGGAAGAGGAGAATTGATCGAACGAGCGAAGAAAAAGTCGCCTAGGATTCCGCCCGCGTCGACGCCGAGGATGCTCGCGTCAGTCGACGCGGCGTCGACGCCAAATGCCGAGAAATCAGTCTCTGTCGCGTCGACTGACGCGGGCGTCGATGCGAGCCACGCGCCCGGCTCAGAACTCGTTTAAATTCGGATTTTAGCCCGCCAACCCGACCCATAGCCTCTCGAATGGGTCGAAACACCACATCGATCTTTCGCGCTATGTAGATGGCCTTGGTTGTGGATACTTCGCCCAAATGCACCTTCCCGGATTTAGAGAGCTTATGCTCGAGTTCTTCTCCACGTTGGCGATCCAGAACAATGAGACGTTCACTTGTCGACTAAGAGGGAATGACGTTAGTGTGGACGAGGAGATTTTTGGTAACATTTTCGGTTTCCCGACCGTAGGGGACCACCCGGTCGGAGTTCAAGGCTTCGATTTAGCCTCTTTTTGGGGGATGATCACCGGGGAAAATACGGGCGATTGCAAGCGTTTTCCTTGCTCGAAAACTCAAGAAGACGCCCTTTACGTTACCTACAAGATCCTCGGGCACATTATTTTATGCAAGAACGAGATTAATTAAGCGACTAAAGCTGAGCTTTATGTTCTACAATGCCTCGTTGATGGTCGTCAAGTCCGGTTGTACCGGCTAATTTTGCTAGGACTTTACAACGTCACTAAGGGTACTCCGGGAAGCAAGTCACCACTTCTCTCATTTGTGCCATACATTACCGGCCTCGCCCATCACTTCGGGATCGATTCGGCCAAAAACGGACTTAGCCCACTTGGGACCACTTCATTACCTCTTACGCGTGCACCGGCACCCCGAGTGAGGTCGTCGACTAGAGGAGGATCTTCGTCTCGACTACACAATGACGACGACGATGGCGACGCGGATAAGGAGAAAGCCCTCCATTCTACTTTGGGCCCGAGTCCCGATTGGAGCCAATTTTTCGACGAAAACTGGGCGTTTCAATTAAAGATGTTCGATAAGCTCCAAATCATCGATGAGAAGATTGATGCGAACTATGACCAAAACCGTCGGAGTTTGAAGAAGATGCGAGCTCGCATTTTTAAGCTCGATGAGCGATTTGAGGCGGCATACCCCACACCTAGCATGGATGTCGACGAGAACCCCAACGAGGATGATGAGTCCCGCGAGTTCTAAATCTTGTTTCTTTATTTTCTTGCGCTTTATTTAAAAAAAATGGAAAATATAAAATCCAAAAATATTGTTATTTTCTTTGTTTTCGTTTGTTTTGTTTTTCTTAGGGCATTTCACATCACATACATTGAAGAAGTGGCCAATTACATAAATCGACGAGTAGCGGCTCGACTACTATTATTTCAGGGATGTTTTCTTTTTCCTTCCTCTTTTTGATTTTGATGTATTTGTGGCAATCAGGAGATTGCCAGGATTTTTAGAGAGGGGGGTGGTCGAGTGTGATTTGTATTAATTAATTGTGTAATCTTATTTGATACTTGGCCTGTAATAATTATATGATTAAACGTGATTAATTGCTATTCCTGCGCGACAATTGTGTTTGTATGGCATGCCTGTCAAAGTTGACTATGTATGGTTATTTGTTTTCGTCTTTGAGCGTGCATAAGTGCATAATTTTTAAAAATTATTATTTATATATTGTAAAATGGTACTTGGACGCAATCGATTTCGCAAAACCTTAAAAGCAGCGTCAATTTAAAAAAATTTCATGCAAAAAGCCAGCGAGTAGCCTGAGTGTTTATCATCATTGCATGTACGTGAATAAGTTTCAGTCTTGATATCTCTTTGAATTCGCTGTGTGTAGTCGACTTTGAAAATGAAGTTAAGGTGCATATAAAACCTTATTCCGGCCATATCCATATATTTTTAGCCACTATAAATTGCGAATGAGTCTATCATAGCCAAATAATCCATGCCTTTAGACACGAGTGTTGTTGAGACGACCCCTACAACCCATTAAAAGCGTGGAGTAGGAGTTCGTATTTTTATTGATTATTTGAGTCTTGGAATTGTTATTAGGAATTTATTATTTTGTGAGTAAGGACCACCATCTAAAAAAATAATAATAAAAAAAGAGAGAAACCCCATAAAAAGAATAAACGAGGGAAAAATAAAAAAAAAATGATAAGAAAGATGGTGGGTCTTGTGTTAGTAATTGCCTACGCGCTTATAAAGGCTTGAATTTTATTGTTTATTTTATGAAGCCTTATGTTTAAAAGGCAAAGAGTTGTGTAAGAAGCATGCTATAAGCTTCAATTGTGCTTAAGTGGTTTTTGAGCTTTCAGTCGGTTTACGAGTTTTGAGTTGAGGAATAGCCTTTTTAAAGGCTACGTTATGAGTGTTTGGTGAGGTTTTTATTTTTTGTAAGAGGTGAAGCTATTGCTTCTTGATTAGATTAAGTTAGGTGAGTTATTGATCATGTTTGATCATGAGTTAGCCACACGACTCATATATTTCACACCCGTCCAAAGAGCCTTACACTACAACCCGTAAAGACCTTTTCTGATTCTTAGTTTTGACAGCACACTTAATTTGCGATTGAGAAGAGATTGATTTTCTGTGCCTATTTATTGTGCATGTAATTGTATGATTTGAGTTTATACACGTCCCATGCAGAAAATACTTGAGTGCTTTTGAGCGTACTTATATATATTATCCTTCGTGAGGAAGCATGATTTTATTTTGAAGCGACAATGTAATAATGGTCAAGTGTTTGACGTTGCATGAATTGTACCTATATTTTCAAAATTACGTATGTAGCATAGCACGACTCTTTGCTTGAACTGATTTTCATTCTAGTTATACTTTGAAATCATCGTTTGTTCGAGGATGAACAAACCAATAAAGCGTGGGGTAGTTGATTAGAGTAGATTTGTCCTTGTTTTTATTAGTATTTTAGTACGTTTTTCTATTTGTTTTTGGTATAAGTTGGACGATTTAAGCATAATTCTGTATTTTTATAGTTCTGACTTATTTTACCGTATTTTATTCGTAATTGATGCAAATAGGTGATATTTCGTTGCTTTCACCTTACAGCTAAGTAACCGGAAGAGTTCAGCGCGTAATAGACGAATTTCAATGTTCAAGAATACGAGAACGAGCTTTCCGGCGAAACGAGTAGCAAAAGATCGAGAGACGGAGGCAGACGCTCAGACGCGTCGACTGACATGACCGTCGACGCTCCGTCGACGCGAGCCATGATCCGCTTCAGTCGATGCAAGGACGACGCAACTTGCTGAAGCGTCAACTGAGGGAGCGTCGGTCGACGCACCGTCGACGCAACTTGCTGAAGCATCGAATGAAGGAGCGTCAGTCGACGCACCGTCGATGCAACTTGCTGAAGCGTCGATGCAAGCCCGCGTCAGTCGACGCACCCGCCCAGCCGACGCGCACACCCAGGCAGCACCGACGCCCAGCACCAGCGCGCGTCAGTTGACGCACCATCGACGCGACGGCCCAGAATTCGGATTTTAGGGTTTCTTGTGCGCCAAGACTTGCAATATCTATAAAAACCCTCTATATTTCAGATTTTTAAGAGGGGAGACACCAGAGACACATAATACACGACCACCTAGGGTTCCATAGCTTACAATAACTATAATTCCACATCTCATAACGAGATTTGAAGACGGAGATCAAGGATCGAAGAACAACGCGTCCAAAACATCGAATTCGAGTTCGGGATTCAATCTTCGCCCAAGATCAACGTTCAAACTCCGGAATAGCTGGAGATTTTTACCTCTTTCATTAGTTACAATAAGTACTCTAAATTCTTAGATGATTTCGTAGTTAATTTTTTAGTTAATTGCTTAGTTAATTTCGTTGTTAATGCTAGACTAGTTTAATTAGCTTAATCGTTTTATGCTTGATATTGGATATTGGTTTAATTTACTTTGTTTATGCGATTTGATTTATGCTTAGTTATTCTTTAAACTTAGATTCTTATGATTCATTACTTAGTGGTAATTTCTTATGCTCATGCTCTTAGATTCGTTAATTAGGTTTAATTTATGGTTGCGTATTATTGATAGTTTAAATTATTGCTCGTAGTTGATAATCTAGCTAGGATAATTAGTTTAATTAGCCTTAGTTTAATTATTGCTTTAGTTTATAATGATCAACTCAATATCTTTTAAAACCCCAAATGTACATGTATTTTACTTTAGTTCGTAAAATTGAGAAAAACATCCGAAAGACCGAACAGTTGTTTCCTCGAGAAATACGACTCGAGTCAAACTTATCACCCTACATTTACCTCGTACTCTTGCGAGAAAACTAACGTGCTTTTAAATTAATTTATTAAAAACGGGGTGCACAAAAGTTTGGATCACTTGAGAGATCCATTGATTCAAGGAAAGCCTGTTTTGTAACCTCCTTGGTGGTCTGGATAAGCTGGAGCCCATCCTCTGAATTCAGAAATTCAGCTCTTCCCTCTTCTCTGCCCCTTGCCAGAGCTGCATCAACCTGGCTCGATACTTCAACTCGAGCCTCTTCCTCCTTCTCCCTGGAAGCCAACATCTCTGCTCTATATCGTTCCTCCCCTTATCTGGTTGTCATCAACTTGACTTTGATCCTTTTCATCTCAGACCCTCTCTCTTTGAAGAGCGCCATCAGTTTATTTTTCTTCTCTCTAAGTAGGTTCTGCTCTTTGACCAGATCGGCGTTCATGAGAGAGCCCCTAGCACGGGCCACCAAAATGGACCTCTTCGCTGCAGCCTAAAAGATTATCAGATTTATGATTAACAACTATAAATGCAAAATACGTACAGAAGAGAAGAGAAAGATAGTTACCCTGGCCTCGTCCTGACATAGTGATTCAATCAGCTCTAGACCAGTCCATTTCTCTAGAGTCTTCCGGTCTGATGCTGGGAAGTGGCCTTGAATAAACTGGATGGCCACTTCCCCCGAGCAGTTGAGGACAGAGGTGCTGGTGAACAGGGTGGCGTTAGGGTTAACCACTTTGGCTTGGGTGGCAGCCACTCCTTTTTCTACTCTGGCCTGTTTTCGGGAAAGGCACGCCCGCTCTACCTCTGAATCAGTCTGGATTGTGAAGTCCACCTCTGGTTCGGTAGACGCCTCCTGTGGACCAGACTGGGTGGGCGGGGCAGCCTCCATGGGCCTGATGGCCAGCTCTACCAAAACCCTTCTCGGGAATCAGGGCAGTTTGTTGAGCTTCCAATAATCTTCGCATCATGGTCGCTGAACAAATTAAATAATTTTGTTAGGCACAAGAAAAGAAAGGAAGGTAGAGAATGATGATTTTATTTTGCATATACCAATCTCGGGGGTCACAGGGCTCATCTCTTCACTGGAATTGAAGAAATCCAGAACAAAAGGGAGAAGAAGTTTGGTCAAATGAAAGACATTTTCGTTCAGGGTCGCGATAATCTTCTGCAAACGAGGAGATCTGACTCCCACGAATAGCTGGGCCTGAGGTGGGAGTTGGTCGATGGACTTGGGGGGAAAGCCCCAATCACCAGAACAATGTTAAAGGTTTTTTTTCCCAAGCCTTGTTGGAAGAAGGACCGCCGGTTAAAAAATGGACACTGGGGCGGGCACACAGATAAAAATAACCAGAAGAGGCACTCTTGGCCTAAAATAACGAGTAAAACATCGGGGCTGTAGGATTTAACCCGGCGTATCGCATGGCTAGATTGTAACCTATGATTATCCTAAAGGAATTTGGGACGAATTGATGTACTGGAGTTTTATACATTTGGTGATTTCTAGTATGAGAGGATTGACGGGGAGGCGTAATCCCGACTGGAATTGATCTACGAAGAAGGTCAGGCGACCGGCACGGGGTTGATAGGCTTTCTCACCAATACCTGGGTTGACCAGCGAGAATTCTTCAGGGATTTGAAACCTCGACCTTAACCTCTCCACTTTCCTATTACTAAGAATGGAGATGATATTTTTGGGGTGTCCCGGAATAAAGGGAACCCACTCGGCGGAGGTATTTGTGGAAGAAGAGAAGGTTGCCGGAGAAGAGGAAGTCAGGCTCTGATGGGTAGAGGAGGAAGAAGACGGTTGAGTAGACATAATTTGAAAAGATAAAGGCTGGAGAAATACCTAGTTTTTTGAAGGTGACCGGAAACCGCTTGGAGAAGAAGAAACTGCGAGTAAGAGAGAGAGAAGAAGAGCGGAAATGAAGAATGAGCCACGAAAAGAGAAGAAAAGGTATAAATTTTGAAAATAATTATTGAAAAGGAATTTTCTGGGATTCGTGCATTTCATGCGCGTCAGAAGTACGGTACCCGAAAATGCATGTTGGGGATCTCAACCATTAAAAGTAGAGTATCAGACGTTACAGTTCATCCTTAAGGATACGACCTGATTTGAAAAGCGGATTTAGTGGGATCCGTGCACAACAGTAAAGAATTTGGAAAGACGTGTTGAAAACCTCAACCGCCTATAATGAAACCCTAGGTTTCAGGGCTCATCCCAATCATTTGGGGGGGGGACTGGTTGGTACGACCTAAATATGCCTGATGTGGACAAGTGTAAAGGAATAGCTCTGGTTGGGATGACCTGAGTTGCTACTCTATGCCTGGAGGGAAAAGGAGATAAGTTAAGCGCAAGACCTAAGAGGATTGATCCTGGTCTGGATCTGGTGACTCAGGGGAAAGATCCATCTCGCTCAGTAAAGAGAAAAGGACTGAGGAGGAAAACAAGCCTACAGCCCTGAGGGATTTTGTCCTGACCTGATCTGAAGCCTTAACCTTAGATAAGGTTTCAAGGAGAGCAGGTCGGAAGTTTGAGAAACTTGATGCCAGAGCTGTCTTGCCCTTGGCAAAAGCTTCCTGGCCAAATCAACCTGAATAACGGCCCAAGATTCGCAGGTTCCATTTCTGGGATCCCGGAAAGGCCCCATGTGATAAACAACTATATATACCCCAGCCTTGGGGTTGAAGGAGGTATGATTTTCTCAGCATTCTTCCACTGATTTTATTTTATTCCAATCAAAACGCTTTACTGACTTAATCATCGGAGAGGTTTCCACCGGAAAACTTCTGGTGGTCCTTTCTAACGTGTTTTTGTTGAAGCAGGTTGGGAAATTTTCAAAGAAAGGTGCAAGCGTTCTTGGTGTGATTTTCAGGACGAAATAGGATTTAATGTTAAAGTACAATTTTTAATGTTGGTTTTTACATTGGTGGATTATTGTACTAATGTGGTGCTTAATCATTATCTTTAATATCTAAGATCTAGAACTATAAAGTGTCGTAATTAATTTCAAATAAATTTCAATATCTTCGATATACCATTACCAGTTATCGGAATTTTATTTTCCATAATGAACTTTTTGGTATACCAAAAGTTTCGATATACTTGCTATGGATTATTTGGAATTGTCGTAACTGGGCAATTTTTTATGATCTACGAGTTTATGAGCTTTCCATTCAAACACGGGCTTGGACGTTAGGCCCGTCACTTCTCCTTAAACTATTCTTCTTTAGTCGAACCTGAAACCTTCACTCTTTAAGCTTTCAGCATCAGGACTCATATTAGACCCCCAAGGGAGGGCTACTTTATTCATTGAACGTCTCCTTACCGTAGTTGGGTCAAAGTTAACATTGATGGTAGTTGTCTTGGTACTCCAGGAGCGACTGCATACGACAGTGTTTTTTTTAACTGTTGGGGTTTTGTACATGACTGTTTCACTCGAAGACTTGGCTCCTCTTTCGCTTTACTAGCCGAGCTCAAGGTCACTATTCATGCATGCAAGATTGCCTTATATAGGTTTTAGAAGTTTCTTTGGCTTGAATTAGACTCTACCTATGTGGTTTTGATATTTGATGCATGGTCTTTGACGGTTCCTTGGTGCTTCAGGAACAAGTTGCGATTTCTCTATCCTCATATGTCGACAATTCAATTACGGGTGACGCATATTTTTCTAGAAGGGAATGAGGTTGCGGATGCTCTCTCGAGACAGGCGCATACTAAGGGCACTGCTGATTCATGTCAGTGTTTATACATGATGCGGTTTCTCTGAATTTGACTTGGTTATATCATATTTAAATATTAGCTCTTCTTTTGTATTTTGGTTGATTATGTTAGTCAGTTTGCGACCTTAGTTTTGTTTGACTCGCTGATGGATCTTGTGATCTAGAAAATCACTTTTTCTCATTTATATTTCTTTCATTCATTGGCCCTTCATTTATACGCGGCCAGTTTCGATTTTCTAAAAGCCATTTCAGACATTTGGATAAAGTGTTATGGGAAAATTTCCATTTGATATACATAAATCTCACTTAATTGCCATATAATCACCTAATTAAAATTCATCCCATGTAAGTCAAGTATTTACCATTCAATCAAAAATCATGATATAAATTGTCTACAATATCCCCACCCCTCTCTTTTTTCTTTTTCTTGCATTTTCTTTCCCTATAATTCCGCCCTAGAAAATAATAGCGAAAGTTTTCAAGTTGAATTATCCCTACAATTCCGCCCTAGAATTATCGGCTGATTGATGACTGATAACATTTAATTAGATTTCAAGATTTGTTCAATTATGCCATTATCATGTAAGCTTTATCTGTTTGTTAGCAAGTTGGTGGCTGGATTTGATACTAATTTTGATAATATCTCTAACATATTATCATATACCATTTAAATTTTTTTGCCTGACTTCAATTGGCCACCTACATGTTTTATCTTATTAAACCCATTTAAATACTAGGACAAAATAGGGTACCCGACTTCATAAGAGAAAAAAAAAAGAAAAATAAGGCATGTTTGTCCTAACACTTGTTACATATCACTACTCTTGTAGATTATTATGACATATTCCAACAAATAATTCGAAGATGTAGTTTTAAATTCATAATGTAGTATGAAATTATATTTTTTTAATTGAATAATACTAAATTTTGTTTTATAAGTGACTAGAAGTATGTAAATTCTAAATTCTAAAGGAATATTAGTATGAAATTATACGATGTAGTATGAGATTCTACTAGCGGCGACGGGTAGTATGAAATTAATATGAATTAGTATGGATTTTGGTTGAACGGTGGGTAGTATGAAATTAATATGAAGTAGTACGAATTTTTGGTTGAATGGTGGGTAAAATGAAGTAGTACGAATTTTTGGTTGAAATTAATAAGGAATAGTATGGATTTTGGTTGAATTAAAATGGAAAAAAAAAAAAAAGAATTGGTTAATAAGGTTAAATTAGTAATCTTAAGTATTATTTTGAATTAAATTGCAAGTTAAAATACCAATGAATTATTTGGGACGATATATTTATCTATAGTAACATATTTACCGAAGGGTTAACATCTCAATCGTGAAAGAGTGTAGGGAAAAAAAAAAAAAAAGAGGGGAAAAAAAAAGAAGCACCAGCATATAATTAGTAATAAATACACGAAGGGTGCATTTCTTGACATCACTTGCCTGGTTTACCCACACTAATCACCATACAACCTTCTGATGACAAGCTTCTAACATCAAGAAATGGCACAGATTTACATATATTTAACTTAAAAACAAAAGCAAACAGAGAACACAAACTCGCGCACACCAACTTTTCGATAATATTCCTTACAAGTTGTTAAATTTAAGTATACCGCCTGCATGATTCTATTTCTCTGATCATCAGTTAGGCACAAAGACACCATTATATTTCCTTGCCGCCTCTCTGCAATCTATTTTTCCATCATGCATCTCATTTACATACTGTCCGGCCCCTGTAGACGGCCCACCGCTGTATCGCCTACGTGCTTCCGAGCTATCGATGACTTCTTGATAGCCCTGACCCCTTTTTGGTGATGCAAAATTCACCGGGTTTTTCAGGTTTGCCTTTGCAAACTCCGGATCCCCTATTCTTGTCTTGATTTGTGGAATATTTTTCACTTTTTGAGGGACATAGCCATTATTATTACCATTGTGCTTCTCATCGTTGTATGGTGCTTCATCATGGTATGGTATAGTATAATTAGCAAGAGGAGCATAGCCATTTATTTTGTTATTTTCTTTATCGTAACTTAACTCTTTGGACTTTGCATCCATTTTATAGTTGTGTGATAGATCATCTTCATCATTGTTATCATCATTACTGCTAAGATGATTGTACTTACCATAGTCATTAGTGTTGTAATAGTGATGATTTCTTGGTGGAGGGCTTTTGTCCTTGAGAAAACTTTCTGTGCCGGGCGAGTCCTTGGTTCGTCCGTAGACGTCTGGCTGGCGTAATTTGGGAAAGAGACCGCCGGCTTTCTCGGTTGAGCTCTGAGGAGAGTAAGGGGATAGATCCCCTGCTCCATGGTCCGTGAACACCTCCTTTCTTGAAGGACTATGCTTACGATCATCTCCACTTCCAAACTTTACTTCTTCACGAGTTGCAAACACAATGCTCTGCGATTTGTGGGCTGCGAAGTGGCCCATGATTGCATGATACCCGCCATCTTTATAGAACATCATCGGACGTTGCATGTGGTTGGGATAATTAGTAGCCCCACCGTAGGCCGGTTCTTTTCTAACATAGGCCTTGAGATTTTTATTTATGTTGGCATCGTAAGAAGCCATGTTTTCTTGGTTGTATGATATTGAAACAAGAAGTTTTTTGTGTCTTGTATGTTGAGGATTCTAGCTAGGTTCTGCTTATATAGGATTTAGAGGTGCACTTACAGTTGGAGAAATAGAAAAATAAAAAAATAAAATAAAAAAATCTTGTCTAGTTAGCATCTTTAGGTTCTGTTCTCCCACAACATTGAAGGAATCAAATTCCACGAGGAGAAATGAGAAACTTGCATTTGGAACCAAAATTTATTTGCTACTTTGGATTTGGATAGATATGAATATTTTCTATCCAGATCGGAAATTTGGATGATATTATTCCTCCTTTCGATTACCGGTAACTGATATACTTTTTCATAAATGTAAATAGTTATTTTTTAAAAGTATGATTTTTTTTTTAATATTAAAAGTATAACTTTTATTTGAGAATTTAACTTGATCATCTTATGTGAGACGCCTTATAATAAACTTAATGTAGGAGAATAGCATTTGTTTGCTGATTAGACATGTCAAAACGAACCGACAGGCACACAACCCCATAGCCAGCCGTACCAATCGTTATTATGCACTCGAGCGCTTGATGTATCATGAATCCAATTTTATATCATATTCATTACCATATTTTGTATATTTATCGTCCGTACATAATAAACCCGATTCTCACTAATGAGGTTCATTAATTTTTAAATGAAGGTTCTTTGCTTTTTAATTGAATAATCATTTGTTTTTTTTTTAGGGTTCATTACTTTTTAATAAAATCGTACGTGATTAGTTTGGTAGTGAGCTGCAAGTTAAACCTGAGATTAGACAATTACAACTCCATGCATCATTTTCCCATGCTCTATTGCAGATGGCTTGCTACGGATAGTGGATCTAGTGCTTCGAATTCAAGAGTGATTTTCTGCATCATAAATATATCTGATACGGCACTAAAAATTCCTACGTAATATATGAGAGTATTTATGTTAAGTGATATCATCTCTTGGAAATAGTGTTTCTTTTGGAAGGTGAACGAGCTCGTTTTATCAAATAGCGAGCTGGTTTCATAGAGTAGCGACCTGTACTATGCGGATGGGTTCTCATATAGGGTCGCGATCTCTTATACTTTTATGTGTTGTGTGTTAGTTGTTGAGCTCGATTGTGGGCTTTGTAAATATCAGACCAAAATGGGCTTGTATGGATGGTCTATGAGATCTCGGCAAATTGTATGGAAAGGTTAACAGACCCATGTCTATTCTGGTAATTTTAGTAAGAGATTTATTAATCATGGGAACTTAGCATACATGATAAATCCTAATTCTAAGTTGGTTACGGTATTTATGAAATTGTGGTGGGAAAAGGGAACCCTGACTTGGGGAACACTTCTCTCGTCCCTATAAAAGGGGTGCATACCTCTTATTATTTTTATCTTGCTTTTATCATATTTGGGCTCTCGGAACTACCTCTTGCTTTGTCTAACTTAAGCATTGGAGGACCTTCACGGGTCTGATCACCGACCCGTCTGAAGGTGCTGTTTTGCAGGACCGGCGAGGTCGCTAGGAGGTTCATTGAAGGCTTAGCAGGTCGCTGCGACGTGTTTGGGATCGATTTCAGGTCGCTAATCTCAGATTTGAGGTTAGTACCGCCAATTCTTGGTAACCAATTTTTTTGGTTTTATCAAGTGGCGCCGTCTATGGGAAAGAGGGACATCGAGTCCTTCAGCGAAAGGCGTGAGAAATTTCACAAACAAAGCATGAAAAACAGTAACATAATACCCAGAACTCTACACTGAGGTTCTGGATCAAACAAATCAAAGAAGAGGAACGGGAAGGTGGACGTCAACGACGAAAAACCAATAAAAGGCGGACAAACGCCTCCTCAGGCGGAACCAGCAGTTCAAGTTTGGGTGGCACACCGCCGTCCTCCCCAAAGCGTTGTGATGGAAAGGAACCGATAGAAGATGTGGAAGCGAAGACGCCGGAGGTTGTACCACAAAAGGTGGTTCATATAGGGACTAAAGAGTGGAAAGAGTTACCCAAGGAAAGGCTCTGTCAAATTAAAAAGGGATTTCTAGATGGGTTTCTGGATTTTGTTCCTCTGGAGAAGCAAGAAGAACTGAATAGGTACCTAGCAGGCGAGTTGGGTCCTCTAAAGGAGAAGGTTGATGGACCAAATGACGAACAAGAGGAAAAATCATCAACCAAGAAAACGAAACAAAGCGGAAGATCTCTGTCTAGGAGATCTTCTCTTGGGAGGAAAGGTCGTAGTAAGCGAAAATATGAGGATTCTTCCACCTCTACCTCATCTACGGAGTCTCATACTCCTAAGTATAAGCATAAAAAGGAGAAAGGAGTGAACGTAAAACGGAACCATTACAAGCGTCGAGGTCGCCGGCATCATAAACATACCAGTGAGAGTGGAACCCAAACCTCGGGTATAGATTATGAATCTCAAGATAAGTCACGCAGGAATCGAAGCGGGTACCATGAAGAAAAAGGAGAGAATGAGGTGGGACCAGAAAATAAGGCATTTAGAGAGATGCATGAGGCCTTGTTAAAATTGCGAAAACGGGTGGAAGGAGAGAAGTTGATGAAGATAAAGGGCATCCCTTTTCGGATGATATGTTGCAGGCCGCAATGCCTAAAAGATATAAGGCATTAGAGTTTCAATATCGTGGGATGGCGGATCCAGTAGAGCATTTGCAGCTCTTCGAAAATGCGAGGATGTTACATAGTTACACGGATGTTGTGGCGTGCCGGGCCTTTATATCTACCATAAGAAGAATAGCGCAAAACTGGTTCTATCAATTACCGCAAGGAAAAATTACCAGTTTTCAGGTGCTGCGAGCTGCTTTCTTGAAATAATTCTCCAGTGTGAGGAAGAATCCGAAGACAACGCAGTCGCTCTTTACCATGGTGCAGCGACCTAACAAAATGTTGAAGCAATATGTTAACAGGTTTACTAGTGCCACATTGGAAGTACCTACTGCTACGGATGAAATGAAGGCGGGAGCTCTGCATCAAGGATTAAGGAGAGAGGACTTACGCAAGTCTTTGGTAAAGAAAGAGGCGCGAACGTACGATGAGGTTTTAGAGAGATGCCATAAGTACATACAAGTGGAGGAAGCTTGGGAGGAACATCGGTACGTTTTAACAAAGAGGTCGCAGACACAGGGGTTAGTATGTCCAGGAGGGAGATAAGAAGAGAACCTAGAAGGATAGTGCGTGGGCTCTTAACCTCGAGCTCTGCGGTTAGCTGAAAGCGGGAGATGAATATGCAGAATTGGAGGAGCGAGGATTTTACACCATTGGCCTACCCGCAGGCTAAGGTGTTTACTATTATGGAGCGCTTGGTACCTAACGCTATAAAGTGGCCAGAAGATCGCACGCCAATCCTACTCACCCCAAGTCTAATTTCTTTTGTTTGTTTCACAACAATTATGGACATTCTGTTAAAAGTTACAAGCATCTCAAGGAAGAAATAGAGAGAGTTATAAAAGCTGGGCATCTGAAAGAAGTGATTTACAGGGATAGAGAACCAAAGGAATCGGGATGACCATTACCTCCACCACCACCGAGGGATTCGCCTCAGGATCAGGTCGCAAAACGACCACAACAGGGAAATCAGGGACATAATACACCAAGGCGAAGTAAGGGGTGGATAAATATGATCTCAGGCGGACCAACGGATGGGGATTCTAACAGTGCACGAAAGAAGTCAGCTCGTCTGTGAACGTGGGAGGTCGCCAGTATGAGTCGGTGACCTCAGGTTGAGGGGTCGGTCATCTCTTTTGGTCCTGATGAGTGACGCGGGCTGCAAGAGGACCACAACGATGCATTGGTAATCAGAGCCGAGGTGGCGGGTTACGAGGTCGGCAGAATTTTTGTGAACAATGGGAGCTCGGTAAATATAATATATACCAATTGTCTCGAGCAAATGAAATTGGAGACCAGGGTGTGACCTGTGAATACACCCATATATGCTTTTAATGGGGCACAAGTAGTTACTGAAGGAGAATTGAAATTGATAGTGGAATTAGGGAAGGATAAATGGCAAGCAAGGAAGGATTTGAAGTTCTTAATAGTTCGGGGAAGCTCGGCATATAATGCTATATTAGGTTGACCTGCCCTCAATGCATTTCAAGCCGTAACGTCGATCTATCACATGAGTATCAAATATCCAGTGGGAGATAGAGTGGGGGAAGTTATTTCTGAACAACAGGTCACAAGGTCGTGTTACCAGGTGATGGTCAGGAGAGGGTTGATCAAGAATAAGCACGAAAGGGATGATGATCCGCCAGAGGGTGTACTCAGTTCGAAAAAGATGAAAGGACAAGAGAATTATATTCGACCACATGAGGAACTGATGGAGATCTCATTAGAAGAAGGTCGCCCAGAATATACTACGAGGGTGGGAACCCTAATGGTCGAAACATTGAGGGACGAGCTGGTAATATTATTAAGAGAATTCCGGGACGTGTTCGCTTTTAGAGATGGATAATTGACAGGAGTACCTCCGGAGGTCGCACAACATCATTTAAATGTGGACCCGGAGGCGAGGTCGGTTAAGCAGAAGAGGAGGCATTTTGGGCCCGAGCTGGATAAGGTAATTGAAGAGGAGGTGCAGAAGTTATTAAAAGTTGGACATATCCGAGAAATCCAATTTCCTGAGTATTTATCTAACGTCGTAATGGTGCCAAAGCCGAGGCAAAAGTGGAGAATGTGCGTGCATTTTCGTGATCTGAATAAAGCTTGCCCAAAGGATCATTATCCTTTGCCACAAATTGATCAGCTTGTGGATTCGACCTCAGGATGCGAGCTGTTGAGTATGATGGATGCTTCACAGGAGTATCATCAAATACCTCTTGCAAAGGAGGATCAGCCCAATGTGAGTTTCGTTACCTCTACGGGGACGTACTGTTTCATATCCATGCCCTTTGGCTTGAAGAATGCTGGTGCGACCTATCAGAGGTTGGTGGATCGAATGTTTAAAGATCTGTTGGGGTCCACTATGGAGGTTTACGTCGATGATATGTTGGTCAAGAGAAAGAAAGATGAGTCCCATGTGGAGGATTTGAGGAAAACATTTATTATATTAAGGCAGTATGGTATGAAGCTTAATCCGAAGATGTGTGTTCGGTGTGCAGACTGGGAAGTTTTTGGGGTACATGGTAACGGAAAGGGGTATTGAAGTAAATCCAGAGAAAGTACGAGTTATTCTGGAAATGCCGCATCCCCGAACAGTACGGGATTTACATGTGCTTACAGGTCACATGGCGGGCCTCAGTCGTTTTATTTCTAGGTCCGCAGAGAGAGGTGTCCCATTTTTTAGGGCACTTCGGAAAGGATCTAAGTTCGAATGGACAAAGGAGGTAGCAGAAGCGTTTGAAGAATCGAAGAAATATCTGGCTGAGATACCACGATTGACTAAGCCTATGCCTGGGGAAGACCTTATCTTATATATATCTGTTGGGGAGGTTTCCATAAGCTCTGTGTTGATTAGGGAAGATGCGGGCGCACAAAAACCTATTTATTATATTAGCAGGATGCTGTGGAGTGCCGAATTGAACTATTCCGAGCTGGAGAAAGGGGGTTTCGCATTGATTTGTACCACAAGGAAATTACGGCCATACTTTTTGAGCCACGGGGTGAAGGTACGTACGAATTTAGCTCTCAAGCAGGTACTTAGAAACCCAAATGTATCTGGAAGATTGGTAAAGTGGGCCGTAGAATTGAGCGAGTACGATGTTGTATACGAACCAAGGGTAGCTATCAAAGCACAGGTGCTGGCGGATTTTTTGCAGGAGATGGTACATCCATCTGATTCGAGCGATGGGGCGAAACCATGGACGTTATATACTGATGGTTCAACCATGGTATCTGGAGCCGGGCTGGGAATCGTGTTGACCAGTCCGGAGGGAGAAAATCTGGAATTCGCGATCAAGCTAGGGTATAAGGCCTCTAATAATGAGGCTGAGTATGAGGCTGTGCTACAAGGTATCAAAATGGCGGGCGATCTTGGAGCAAAAAAGGTTTGGGCGTACACGGATTCTCAGTTGATAGCTCGACAGTTTGATGGTTCCTTTGAGGCTAAGGAGGAACGAATGGCGGTATATTTGAACAAATTGCAAGAGGAGGCGGCACATTTTGAAGAGTTCAAACTGGAGCATTTACCGCGAGCTGAAAATACTCGGGCTGATCAGCTCGCTCGGATAGCGGGAGCACTGGGGACTTGTGATACTCATAAAATCACGTTGATGGAATTGGATCTTAGCAGTGTGGACAAAGGGAAGGAGGTTATGGAGATCGAGATTAAGGATGATTAGCGTACACCTATTTGGGATGTTCTGGTTAAGGCAAGAGAAGCCGCGGAAAGATTGACAACAAAGGAAACTAGGACAGTGGCTTGCTTTTGTGTGAAAAAAGAGGATTTGTATAAAAGGTCGCGCTTTGGACCTTTTTTGAAGTGTTTAGCTAAAAAGCAAGGATCAGAGGTTTTAAAAGAGATACATAAGGGGTATTGTGGTGATCATGCGAAGGGAAGGGCGTTGGTTGGCATAACATTGTGGGCTGGTTTCTTTTGGCCAGGCATGAAAGGTATGACTAGCGACCTGGTGAGAACGTGTAAGAAGTGACAGATGCATGCTCCGATTATTCATATACCGGCCGAGGAGACAATGGTTATGAGCTCGTCGTGCCCGTTTGCACAATGGGGGATTGATATTGTAGGACCTTTTCCAAAGACTCCGGGCAGTAAATAATATCTGGTGGTGGCGGTTGATTGTTTTACAAAATGGGTGGAGGCCGAGTCAGTCACCGGTATAAGCGAGCAGCATATGATGGATTTTATCTTTAACAATATATTTTGCAGGTTCAGTGTACCACGAGTATTGGTGTCTGACAACGGAACCCAATTTAACGGGCATAAAATTCGAGATTGGTGCAAGGAGATGGGGATGAGGCAGCGATTTGCTTCCGTGGCACATCCCCAAACTACTGGGCAGGTGGAGGTTACTAATCGTATCATTGTGCAGGGTCTTAAGTTACGATTGAAGAAGGCAGACGGTCTTTGGGAAGAGGAGGTCGCGTCGGTCTTATGGGCTTACCGAACAACTCCCCAAACTTCTACAGGGGAGTAACCATTTAGTTTGGTTTATGGTATGGAAGCGGTTATTCCAGCGGAGATAGTAGGTGGATCGCATCGTTTGACAACTTTCAATGTGGAAGAAAATGAAAGGCTAGCTCGGCAAGTGATTGAAACGATTGATGAGATACGAGATAAGGCTGTGGCTCGGGTTGAGCACTATAAACAAAGAATACAAGCTGCTTTTAATAAACGGGTCAAGTGTCGCTGTTTTCAGGTCGACGATCTGGTATGGAGGCGAGCTGATCCATTACGTATGACTAAGAAGTTGGAGCCAAATTGGGTTGGGCCATTCAAGGTGGTAAAATTATTGCAAGGGGGAGCGTATATACTTGAAGATGCAGGTGGAAAAGTCCTACCTAGGAGCTCGAATGTGAGTCATTTGAAGAAATATTATGCCTAGAGGGCGATTATGGTGTTTATGAACTTTAAAGGGAAAGAGGAAACCCTGGACCGGGGTGGATTTCTCTCGTATTTATGGTGTTTATGTACTTTAAAGGGAAAGAGGAAACCCTGGACCGGGGTGGATTTCTCTCGTATTTATGGTGTGTATGGTATTTTTTGCAATATATAATAAAGTTTGGCGAGCTATCTTGATGATTTTTATGGTTAAGTGGTTATATTGTTTTACTTATGTTGGGGAGGGATATGTTTGAATTACATATCTTTCTCGAGCTATTGTGTTCCGGTATTATGGATGCTTGTGTCTCCATGAGCTAATATATTGCGAGCTTACAGGGTATTGTTTACGATTTATGATGTGATTATTTTGAATTGTATGGTCTTATAGAATTGCGTTTAGATGTGAATTCACGCGAACTGTGTTAATTTGTGGGCTTACTTTATATATGGATCGTGGTTTCGCTTTGTATGGTTTTAATTGCAGGGTATGGATGGTTTGAGTTGACGAGCCATGCATATAATAAAATAAAATAAATGTGTTCATATAAAAGTTATTCGTACATGCCGCGAGCATAGATACAAGTTTTGGAATTGGAGATAACAACAAGCCATTAAGTTGTACTCGGCCCAGGAGCAGGAACAAAGTCCTCCAGGGGTGTCTCCAGTTCAGCAGTCAGGCTGGCAGATAGTACAACTCGGCCCTGACATGATAGTCACCACTTTGCATCAAGGGCTGCTTCATGTCGCCTTTCCAGGTGCTGAATGGAGTTAGCCGGTTGACGATGGCTTTCACGTCGGGGTTATAGGTGATGTTCATAGCTGCGAGCTTCTCCCTGATTATCCCTATAGTTTTGTGGACCCATTCCCGGCTGCCTACAATCATTTTGCCGAGGTACAGAGTCAATTTCCTGAAAGCCTTGATCAGTTCTTCTCGATAGGCACCCATGAACTTCTCTCCTACATCACTTGTTAAGAAAGTTCGGCGTCCTTCAGTGATGCCTTGTTCACGAGCTGCCTGAATTTGCTCTTCTTTAATTCGCGCACTCTCCTCAAGCCTCTGGATCTGATCATTGAGATCGTTGGTTAGGCGGGCTGTCTCATCCTTCAGGCTGGCTACTTGGCTTTTCAGGATGCCATTCTCGTCCTCGCTGGCGCTCAGCTGCTTGCTGGCCTGATCTAGTTCTCTTTGCGTTAACAAGAGCTGTTTCATTTGCTGCTCAGTTTGGGTGGATAGCTCCTCGCATGTCTTCTTCAGGTCGCTTTCATCGAAGAGGGTCATGAGCTAGATGGATATTGTGAATACAGGGTGTTCAGCTGTATAAACATGCAACAAAGAAAGTTAATAGTTGAATGCTGGTAAATTGTTTAAGGGAGATTTGAGATTTGGGATATACCTGAGTCAAGGTGCGTTCTTGAAGGAGCGCCTTTATGGCGGCTTCGTCTTCACAGTTAGCCAAATCTTTCTCCAAGTTTGGAGAGCTGGATGAAGAGCCACCAAATGTCTTGCGGAGGTGCCTACGCTTTGGAGTAGGCGGGCTGGGTCTCCTAGCAGAAGGTCTGGCTGGTCGTTTTCCCTTTGAAGATTTTTTGACTAGCTGTCTTTCTTCCAGCTCGTCTTCAACCTCCGGGTCGGTTTTCGCCCCAAATGCTTCGTTCAGCACCTCATCTACGTTGGTAAGAGAAGGGGGAGTGCTGAGGTGACCTCAGGTTGTGGCTCGGTTTGTGCCACGATTTCCACCGAGCTCGATGAGACGCAAGGCATCGACAAAGGCATCTGTAAATAAAAAGAAGGTGAGTTAGCATGGAGTGTGGACTGTTCGGTAGTGGTGCAATATTTTATAAACGCAGGAGACCTACCGTACTCTGGTTTGGTTAGGGCGAGGTCTGGGTCGATGGGACGGGAATCGATGCCCACATATCTGAAAACTTTAGACCGACTGGTAAGCAGTACCACGTCAAAAGGACACTTACTCCACTCCACGAGCTGGTCAGAGTATTTTTTATACAGAATGGGAAAATATTTAAGGCTGGGAGGATTGGATTATTTTGGGGTATGGTCTTGCAGCTCGGTTACGAAGGGCCATTCCTCAGTGTTATGCACAAAAAAGAAATTATTCTTCCACTCAGGAACCTTATTTGAGAGGTTCACTAAGAAGTGGGCTTTGCCAGTGCGGGCAGAGAGGTAAAAGGAATGACTCTAATATTTTATTTGAAAACAAAAATAGAAAAAAACCTGGGTTGGGCTGAGTGTTATAGTATTTACATAGTATGATGTAGCCAGCTAGATACTTCATGGGATTGGGGGTCAATTGTAAAAGGGGAACTTTTTACAAAAGGGAAATTTCGATATAAAGGCGATGTGGTGGGAATCTGAATCCCGCTCTAAGTATCTCGTCAAACAGGGTTATATGGTTGGGAGATGGTTTCATAGGGTCTAAATGGAGAATGTTGGGTAGGACCATTTGAGCGGTCTCTGGGAGGTTAAGGGTTTGACGAAATTCTTCTAGTTTTTCTGAACCAGGGAGCAACCAGTAATTGTCCTTAATTTCCTTGGTTGCGAGGGATGAAGGGGGTAGGTCGGTGGACTTTAGGGAGCGAGCTAAAGTCACGGGGTTCTCAAGAAAGTGCTCGCAAGGAGCTGGGACTGTAGGTTTGTGTAAAGGGATAACCTCTGGGTATTTACGAGGGCTGAGGGGACAAGAGAAGAAGTTTCTGGTTCTGGGAGGATAGGAGCGTTGGTAGGAGTCCTGGTTTGGGATTCTAACTCCGGCTGAGTGACATCACCCTCTGGTTCGTCACAGGGGCCGGAGACAGGGAGGAGGGCTGGTTGTGTCTCCTCTTAAGGATATAGGGGTTTTCAATCGGGTTTGAATCAGGAGAAAGGTTTGAATTCTAGGAATTGGGGTTTGAGGATGCTAATTTCATCATGAGTAAGAAAATACAAAGGAAGGAGACAGCATAAAACACAACAGTTCAGCAAATGCAGCAAATACAATACACAGATGCAATACTTACGCGAATTGAAATAATTAATAAAAAGGAGAAATTAGGGGACTTACCCATTTTCTGTATCCTGGAGGTCGGAGACGATCAGAGAGTTCTTGATAAATTTTTAAATTGGAAGGTGAGCGAACTTTTCTGTAGAATGACAATGGCGAGTTTTTGTAGAGCTTTTTGGTAAAGTGAGAAATGAGGAAGGTGAAGGGGTTTTGTGTTGGGCGGCAAAAAAGCTGATGTGATAGATTGGAGCAGGAGTTGGTAGGGTTTCTTTTGGGAATGTCTTGGGCCTTTTGTTTTGGGGCCCACAATGTTTGTTATACTACGAGAAAATATGGGAGTGACACGTGCCCGACACGTTGCCAAGCTGCATTTAATGAAACTTAAGAGGGACATGATGGGTAAGGAGGAGCGTGTTTGGACTGTTTGGGTTGTTCATGATTACTTTTTCTTGGATTGTTGTGCCCGGTTTCAATTTTAGGTCGTGGAAGAAAGGCTATATAGCTTCAGGTCGCCACATATAAGGTTTGGGGACTCGTGGGTCGTCTCTTGAAAGGACAAGCGAGCTCAGCGAGCTGATATTTTGGAGGTCGTGGGTATGCGTGGTAATTTGTCATGGGCTGATTGGCATTATAGCTCAGTATGCCGAGCTGGGCGATTCTCAAAATATGGTTTGGTAAGGTGGAAGGGTGATCTATTTATGTGTGTATGTTTTATTGTTGTCTTGATGGTTGTGCCTTTTTAAATCTGTTTTACATGTTCTACTTGATTTCATACCTCAATCAGCTAGAACATGGGGTATTAGCTGATACGGCACTAAAAATCCCTACGTAATATATGGGGGTATTTATGGTAAGCGACTTCATCTCTTGGAAAGGGTGTTTCTTCTGGGAGGTGAGCGAGCTGGTTTTATAGAGTAGCGACCTGGAATATGCGAATGAGTTCTCATATAGGGTCGCGATCTCTCATGCTTTTATGTGTTGGGTGCTAGCTGTTGAGCTCGGTTGTAGGCTTTGTAAATGTCATGCCCAAATGGGCTTTCATTGATGGTTTATGAGATCTCGGCAAATTGTATGGAAAGGTTAACAGGCCCAAGCATATTCTGGTAATTTTAGTAAGAGATTTATTAATCATGGGGAACTTAGCATACATGAGAAATCCTAATTCTAAGTTGGTTACGGTATTTATGGAATTGTGGTGGGAGAAGGGAACCCTAGCTTGGGGAACACTTCTCTCGTCCTTATAAAAGGGGTGCATACCTCTTATTATTTTTATCTTGCTTTTATCATATTTGAGCTCTCGGAACTACCTCTTGCTTTGTCTAACTTAAGCATCGGAGGACCTCCACGGGTCTGATCACCGACCCGTCTGAAGGTGCTATTTTGCAGGACCGGCGAGGTCGCTAGGAGGTTTGTTGAAGGCTTAGCAGGTCGCTGCGACTTGTTTGGGATCGATTTCAGGTCGCTGATCTCAGATTTGAGATTAGTACCCCCTATTCTTGGTAACCAATCTTTTTGGTTTTATCAATATCATTTGATATTTTAATTTATTATGTGAATACTAAATGTATATAAATATGAAATGAAGCTTATGTGGAGACATTAATATGTACTAATAAAATGACCATTTTCTTATGAAAAATCTGATCGCCTCGATGTTTGAGCTTTTTTTTTTTTTTAAATGTAAACAATAATTATTATTCATTCAAAAATAGAATCACGAATTGAGAGATGATTGATTGTAGTTGATAATTTTGTAGTACAAATATTTACAAGATTTAAGAAAAAAATTTGTACAAATAATTTACTTTTTTTGTGAGTTTTTGAAACTTATCAGATTTGAATTTTGAATATTTATGAAGTTTGGTTATTTTACTTAATACGACTACATTTTCGATAATATGACATATATATATATATATATATATATATATATATATATATATATATATATATATATATATGGGAATGACCAATGCATATAAACATAAGATATTTTTGTTCAATAGATCTTACATTTCCTTTTTATTTTTGCCCATTAACTATATTTTGAACCAATATGTCAAGAACATCCCCTATATACCAAACCTACCTTCTCCCCTAAACTTTCAACGTCGATTTCAGCTAGCTCCGACGGCTGTTTTATCTGAATTTCTACAATTGATTTTGTTATTTCGAGTCAACCTCCACAAATTTAAGTCAATAGGAGCTTGTTTTGCCACTTTGAATGGTCGATCAAAATTTAGATTTTCATAATTTTCACACAAAAAAATTGAAAACTTCCGACCTCAATTTCGGCCAGCTCCAATGTAAGTTTAACCTGTAATTCTTACCATTATTTCTCTTATCATTTTGATTCTACCAGTAAAATTTTAGGTCAACGTAGCTATTTTGCTCCGTTGAATGACAATCAAAGTTTTGATTTTTACATTTTTACACAAAAAATCAGAAACTTTCGGCGTTGATTATGGCCTACTCTAATGACCATTTATCATGATTTTTTTATCATTGATTTTTGTTTTATTTCGAGTTTGCCTGCGAACTTTCAGGTTAATCGGAGTCTTTTTGACTTATTGAATCATCTGTCAAAATTTTGATTTTCATAGTTTTTCACACAAAAAAATCATAAACTTTTGGCGTCAATTCCTTCTTGATACAACGTCCACTAGTGCAGAAAATCTATTCTAGAACAGTCAATCTAGAACGCCTCAGAATAAGACGTTTTAGAATATAAGCTGGTGGCATTTTCGTAATAAAAGTGTCATATACCAGAACGCCTTAAAAAATGCGTTCTGGTATATCAATATACTAAAACGTCTTTAACAAAGGCGTTATGGTATATCAATATACCAGAACGCCAGAACGCCCTTTTAAAGACGTTCTGGTATATCGATATACCAGAACGCCTTTTTTTAAGACGTTCTGGTATATTCGATATACAAGAACGCTTTTTTTAAATATCTAGAACGCCTTAAAAAGGCGTTCTGGTATATCGTATTATTATTATTATTATTATTATTTGATTTTATTTATTTTACTTACCTTTCCTTTTTGGAAAGCCCTAAAACAGAAATCGAGCATTCAACCTTCCCCAAAGTCGGAGCCCTCGTCTTCATTTCCCTTCACCAAACTCAAACAGACCCACACGCCTCCGATTTCAATCGCCGCTGCCCCCTACTCGGCTGGCACCACCGTACCTTGCTCTCGAATGTCATTGACAGCCATCGAGACCACCTCAACCATAACCCACGACAAACGCGACGGGGCTCCGCTCTGCCAGGCTTCGATAGCCCACGCAACGCCAACAATCAATATGCCGGATCTCCTCCTCCTCCAACAGCACTGACGAAAGCTCGCACACCAGCTCCAGCACCGCCGTCTACCAGAACCGCCACCATCCTCTCTCACCTTCCGCAACCCCAAATTCCGACGACTCCCCAGATTTCACTTAAGGTTTACTTCTTTTCCCGATTTCAGTCTATTTCTCCGAGGTACGCAATTTCTCCCTGCTCTTAATTATATGCTATTTACTTATATGCTCTGTTGAGGAGTTTTATCTTTTGTCCGAGTTTTTGTTTAATTCTTGAGTGGGTTCTGAAAGTGTTTTTTTTTTTTTTTGAGTAATAGTTTAAATTACCTCTTTTTGGCTGTATGTGAAACCAGAATATTTTCCTGTGAAAAGCATGATTTCAGTAAGTTTAATTTGTTTGATGGGCAAATATAAAATCGGAAAATTGAGGGGGGGGGGGGGGGGGGGGGGGGGTGGCGCAGGATATCACCCAGTTGCCTCAAAAAAAAAAAAAACACTTTCAGAACCCACTCAAGAATTAAACAAAAACTCGGACAAAAGATAAAACTCCTCAACAGAGCATATAAGTAAATAGCATATAATTAAGAGCAGGGAGAAATTGCGTACCTCGGAGAAATAGACTGAAATCGGGAAAAGAAGTAAACCTTAAGTGAAATCTGGGGGAGTCGTCGGAATTTGGGGTTGCGGAAGGTGAGAGAGGATGGTGGCGGTTCTGGTAGACGGCGGTGCTGGAGCTGGTGTGCGAGCTTTCGTCAGTGCTGTTGGAGGAGGAGGAGATCCGGCATATTGATTGTTGGCGTTGCGTGGGCTATCGAAGCCTGGCAGAGCGGAGCCCCGTCGCGTTTGTCGTGGGTTATGGTTGAGGTGGTCTCGATGGCTGTCAATGACATTCGAGAGCAAGGTACGGTGGTGCCAGCCGAGTAGGGGGCAGCGGCGATTGAAATCGGAGGCGTGTGGGTCTGTTTGAGTTTGGTGAAGGGAAATGAAGACGAGGGCTCCGACTTTGGGGAAGGTTGAATGCTCGATTTCTGTTTTAGGGCTTTCCAAAAAGGAAAGGTAAGTAAAATAAATAAAATCAAATAATAATAATAATAATAATAATACGATATACCAGAACGCCTTTTTAAGGCGTTCTAGATATTTAAAAAAAGCGTTCTTGTATATCGAATATACCAGAACGTCTTAAAAAAAGGCGTTCTGGTATATCGATATACCAGAACGTCTTTAAAAGGGCGTTCTGGCGTTCTGGTATATTGATATACCATAACGCCTTTGTTAAAGACGTTTTAGTATATTGATATACCAGAACGCATTTTTTAAGGCGTTCTGGTATATGACACTTTTATTACGAAAATGCCACCAGCTTATATTCTAAAACGTCTTATTCTGAGGCGTTCTAGATTGACTGTTCTAGAATAGATTTTCTGCACTAGTGGACGTTGTATCAAGAAGGAATTGACGCCAAAAGTTTATGATTTTTTTGTGTGAAAAACTATGAAAATCAAAATTTTGACAGATGATTCAATAAGTCAAAAAGACTCCGATTAACCTGAAAGTTCGCAGGCAAACTCGAAATAAAACAAAAATCAATGATAAAAAAATCATGATAAATGGTCATTAGAGTAGGCCATAATCAACGCCGAAAGTTTCTGATTTTTTGTGTAAAAATGTAAAAATCAAAACTTTGATTGTCATTCAACGGAGCAAAATAGCTACGTTGACCTAAAATTTTACTGGTAGAATCAAAATGATAAGAGAAATAATGGTAAGAATTACAGGTTAAACTTACATTGGAGCTGGCCGAAATTGAGGTCGGAAGTTTTCAATTTTTTTGTGTGAAAATTATGAAAATCTAAATTTTGATCGACCATTCAAAGTGGCAAAACAAGCTCCTATTGACTTAAATTTGTGGAGGTTGACTCGAAATAACAAAATCAATTGTAGAAATTCAGATAAAACAGCCGTCGGAGCTAGCTGAAATCGACGTTGAAAGTTTAGGGGAGAAGGTAGGTTTGGTATATAGGGGATGTTCTTGACATATTGGTTCAAAATATAGTTAATGGGCAAAAATAAAAAGGAAATGTAAGATCTATTGAACAAAAATATCTTATGTTTATATGCATTGGTCATTCCCATATATATATATATATATATATATATATATATATATATATATATATATATATATATATGTCATATTATCGAAAATGTAGTCGTATTAAGTAAAATAAACCAAACTTCATAAATATTCAAAATTCAAATCTGATAAGTTTCAAAAACTCACAAAAAAAGTAAATTATTTGTACAAATTTTTTTCTTAAATCTTGTAAATATTTGTACTACAAAATTATCAACTACAATCAATCATCTCTCAATTCGTGATTCTATTTTTGAATGAATAATAATTATTGTTTACATTTAAAAAAAAAAAAAAGCTCAAACATCGAGGCGATC
>BMAC01001257.1:70344-94895 GCA_014905375.1 Phtheirospermum japonicum
TGCTTTCTTGAGGATAGTTGTAAAAATCTAATTTTATGACTGCTTTTTGTTTTTTCATTAGGCTACCTTGGTAGTTTTTGTAATTAACCCTTTATTTTTAAAACTTCAATTACTTGTCACAGAAAAGTGAGCTTTGTTTAACTTGGATGAATCTTTGCAGTTGTAGCGTTTACTGGGTTTCCATCGCAAGATGCACACGTGGACATAATTAAGGATGTTAGTGGTGTGCTTAAACCCAGGAGGTATAACATTTTATGAAATCGGAAATATATCCTTGTTTTCTTCAAAATTTAAATACAAATTATTTGTATGCTAATTATAAGTGTTTTTTTTTTCGATTGCAGGATAACTCTATTACTCAGCCCGCACAGGTGTGGAAAAACTACACTGCTGAAAGCCCTATCGGGGAATTTGGACAAATCGCTCAAGGTGATTTTATCATGCTCGTATTTTCTTAATTGGAGTCGTTTGTCGAAATTAGTATGATGCTTAAAGATTTTTTTTTTGGTCTATGGTAGGTTACCAGCGAGGTCTCGTATAATGAATATAAGCTCGACGAGTTTGTACCCAAGAAAACTTCGGTGTATATTGGCCAATACGACTTGCACGCCCCGAAAATGACCGTTAGAGAGACACTCGACTTTTCGTCGCATTGTCAGGGTATCGGTAGCAGGATAGGTACAAAAATCTTATACGAAAAAGAATATTATAGATTATTTAGTTTTTCTATATCAAGATTATTTTAATTAATCTCTTCCTTTTATTTTAATATTTTTTAAAGAAATTATGATTGAGGATATTAGAAAGGAGAGAGAAGCCAAACTTGTTCCAGATCCTGATGTAGATACTTACATGAAGGTAGTTTTTTTTTCAGTTGTCCCATATTGTGAATATAGTTGTCAGAATCGGGCCGACTAGAAATTGGATTTTTTTGGCCCGGCCGGCACAGCCTGACTGATGTTGCCATTTTGACAGTTCTACTCACTGATTTTCTGTGGCATGTTGTGTCGTAAAACTTCGACTTTATCTGCGCAGGCGATATCGGTGGAAGGGAAAAAGACAACTATGCAAACAGAGTACACATTGAAAGTATTTCTTTTAATCTTTTCGTAGATTCATTTATTAATTTAATTCATTCGAGATATATTGCTATTGAGCATTTTGTAGTTAATAATAATAATAATATTTTGTGTGTATTTCAGATTCTTGGACTGACACTTTCTACGGAGATGATATGAGGAGAGGTATTTTCGGTGGCCAAAAGAAGAGACTCACAACAGGTAATTTAATTTAATTTAGATTTTTTTACCTCAATGATCATTTGCTAGCACATACGTGCAAGCTCACAAGGGGTAAAATTAGATATATAAACTTGATGCTCCATTTGGATAATTGATTTGGGTGATAAAAATTTGCTTGGTTTTAAAGGAAAATAAGAAGCTTCTACATTGCATTTAGGATATTCTTATGTTAATTTGAACCCAAAATCATTTTTTTCTGTTTATAATATTTAATTAACTCCAAGAATTTCATGGAATTATATTATGTTGTTAAGAAGAAAAACACTAGCAAAACTGGTGTTCATTTATCTAACTTTTCTTGTTTATATACCTTACACTAGAAAAAATATAATTAACTTTATTTTCTAATTTTACATGAGAGATGAGTGGATTGCAATTTGCAACAGCTTGGTTCAACATTAGTTTTGATAAACATGAAGATGAAAACATGTTAAAAGTGGTTTGAGTTTTTACAAGCCAAGTCGGTTACCGTGCAATAAAATACAACTTCAATGAATAAGAATTGTCAGAACTAGATATAATCTGATACATAATCTAATATATTAATATATCTGATAATAAGTCAAAATGGCCTTAATGTCGAGGATATACATTATCTAATACATTAAATAAATTTTATTTGTTAAACTTTTTGTCATTCGTTCATACTGAATGCTACTATATAAGTATCTAACATGTTATTTTTACTAGAAAACCGGCTGTCATCCTGATTTTTGGTGTTAATGGAGGTTGTAAGACTACATGACTTGGTAATTTTCTGAATTTTGTGAAGATGTTACTATTGTTGAACATCTAAAGTAATAATAAATTTTAATTATTTCTATTTTTCTCGTCTCAATAGGAAAACTAGCCCATCGATTGAGAAAAGAAGGGACGGAAGTGAGTTAATACTTCAGATGTCAGATGGCTGCTAGGGTTATTGTTGGTATTGAGAATCCTCTAGACATCATTGTTCAGTCTGCGAGGCCCTGTAGATCCCAAGACTGCTACGAAGATTCATGTATAATAGTTCTTTTGTTTTATGTATTGGAAGCTTTATTATTCTTGGTCGGATATTCACTCAGTTTTCTCCATTTCTTGAATCTGTCACAGGTTATTGGGAATAAATATCAGAGCAAGTTCCTTGAAATTATAGATGTGAATGTATATTGATCAAGTATAAATGTGAATGTGTGATGAGGAAAATTGTATGATTGAAATTATAAATGTGAATGTGAATGTATATTGATCAAGCTTTCTTTTTCTTTTCTTTTCTCCTGATATCATTCAGGGTTATCAATCTTTTTTTGGAATATGGATTAACTTTCAGGGACTTTCACTGAGGAGATGATAAAGAAGCAAGAAGTGTCGAAGCTCGTGACGTCGTCCATGGCTGAAATCATGGTGGCGTTCTTCGCCAGCTCGGTGACCTCGCCGAGTGAGTTTTCAGTTTTCAGATTCCTTTTCAATGTTTTACAGTTTGTTATATTGGAATTTTCGTTATATTAGATGAATTGTATGGGATTTGGAGTTTAATGGAGATAACGGTTTACTCCGCCGGAGTTTTTATCTTCATTTTTAATTTATTTTGTGCTTTGTGTTGGTTTGAGGTTGCTTTTGCTTCAATTTTGGTGTTTTAAATATATTATCTTATATTTAAACCTTCTGTTGCAGTTGTTTTTTCTCTGAGTTTTGGTATTTTGGATAAAAGGTAAATATAAATTATATACGGATAAATAACAACTTTATAAATACATCTAATTCATTAATTAAAACGCCTATCGACTAACTGGATTTGTTATAATCTCTATTCTCTCCGTCATTCAGAAATAGAAAAAGTTAATTTTTTGGGAAGTAATGCAATCTCAGATGGATAATATCAATGTCATGGTTAGTGAATTTGCCATGCAGTTTCATGTTATTATATTAACTTGCATTTCTATATAAAAAAAAAGCTGAGATATCATTTCTTGTCAAGGCAAAGATAAAGGAGTCAATGGAGAAGGCCTTCTGAGATGTCGTTGTTGAGTCTGTGAAACAGAACAAGCCTGACTACACCCGTGTTGTGGAATTGAAGACGGAGGTGAGGGATGGGATTTGTGCGCTGGCCCCTCAAAGGTGGAGAGGAGAAATTAATGAAGCCATTGACCTTGAAATTCTCACTCAGGTATGTTTTCGTCCTCATCAGTGGTTTTGGTTTGATTCAAGGCCAACTTAGGGCCGAAGTCCGCAAACTGCATCACGTCTGCGAAGCTCAACTTGTCGAACGAGTTCGAACCGTAAAAGTTGGATGATAGTGGTGGTGTTTTTTTATTTTTTTTCTCAGATAACTCATCAATGTTTGCTACATATAAGACTTTATTTAATCACTCTTTCGGTTTTCATAATTCTCAGGTTAGTAGCATAACTATGGGGTTGAATACGTTCAATAACCTGAGGCAATTATCATTGCACCTTTTGTCCTCAAATAATGTCAATTCGCTCTCGCTAGCTCCATTTATACAAATATTCCCACTCCTACAAGAATTCCACTCGGATGTAAGTTTTTAAACTGCATTTTTTTTCAGTGTCTTGATTAGCATATATACAATGCTGAAAGAATGTCTTTATTGACAAGTTAGACTAAGAATTGAAGTCCTAAAATTTAACCTTTCACTTTGGTTTTTGTAGACCGACTTTTTGGAATATGATGATGGACGAGAGGTGGAGAGTCAGGTTTCAGTAATTCATTCGGAGCTGAAGAAAGTGGAAATTACGAAAGTGGAAATTACGGAAACAAACTAGGTAGTAAAATATATTTTGGAGTGTAAGAAACAAACTATTTGTATAACTTGAATGGTAGTAAAATTAGTACTCGTCTTTTGGTGATTTCTATTTTAATATTTGGTGATCGTGTACTTGGCGACTTGTGTTGTTCGTATTGACATCTTTTGGTGATTGTGTATTATTGTGATTAATGGATGATTTTTGGGTTATATAAATAACAGGTGATTTGTGAAAAAGATGTGATTTAAATATGTATTTAAAATTATGATTTATGAGGGATGAACAAATTTGAAAAAAAACCTGGAATTCCAAAACTGTCAAATCTAGAACGTTCTTTTCGAAAAGACATTCTAGAAAATGTATATTCTAGAACGTCTTTTTCGGAAAGACGTTCTAGAAAGTTTATTTTCTAAAACGTCTTTCTCAAAGGCGTTCTAGAAAATGTATATTCTAGAACGTCCTTTTCGAAAAGACGTTATGGAAAATGTATATTCTAGAACGTTTTTTTTAAAGACGTTCTAGAAAGTTTATTTTCTAGAACGTCTTTCTCAAAGGCGTTCTAGAAAATGTATATTCTAGAACATCCTTTTCGAAAAGACGTTTTGGAAAATGTATATTCTAAAACGTCTTTTTTATAACCGTTCTAGAATGTTATTTTCTAGAACAAATTAACCGGGAAAAATTATTTTCTAGAACGGGTAAATTATTTTTCTAAAATATCTAAAATAACCGTTCTAGATTATCGGATATTTTAGAACGCCTCAGAAAACTGTTCTGGAAAATCAGATATTCTAGAACAGTTTTAGTCAGAACGCCTAGGCAGGGCGTTCTGGAATAACTGAAACAGGGCGTTTTAGAAAATTGTTTCTGCATTAGTGGTCTGTTTATTCTAGATATTTTACCCTTGATTTATGTTATCATTTCGAGTCAACCTGCAAAATTTTTGGTCAATCGGAGTTCATTTACCTGCAAAAGTTTGATTTTCAGACGTTTTCCACACAACATATTTGTAAACTTCTAACATCGATTTCGGCCAATTTCTACGTCCCTTTAGCCTGTAATTTATTCCATTGAGTTTCTGCTATTATTTCGAGTAATCTGGTACTAGCCTCGCCGCCGATCACCACCATTTTCGATGAGCGACCAGAAACCCTAGATCCACGACAAGTTCAATGTAAGATTACCATAATGAGTAATCCAAAAATTACACAACCGGTAATAAACTAGCATTGATACAAATAATATGATTACTACCACTGGTAATAAGATTAGTGGTACTGATAATAAAATTATTGGTACGGATAATATTATTACTACATCTCAAGTAAATTGATATATAATGACAGGATATTGTTCGCGAAAATTCATTTGTGATCGTTAATATTAAAATAAAAGTACATAGTTAGTGAGATTATCGCTACCGATCTAGCGAATAAAGTTTTTCTCATGAGAGGAAAAGCTTTTACCATCGTTTTCTCAGGTGGTTCTCTCATTAAGTCTCTCAGTTGATTAATCTTGATTGCTTTTTCTTCTTTCTTCTTTTTTGTTTTTTATTTTCAGATATATGTTACTGCAATTTTGTGAATTATTATTTTTCTCAATAAGATTATTCTTGTTATATCAATAAGACTATGATTGTTATTACTGTACGGTACCGTTTTGGGTTTGATTGTTGATTTAAACGAAAAATGTTGTTGCTTTGTATTCGATTGTTTTGATAAGTATTTGTTAAAACGTAGATTTTATACCATAATAATATTACTGGTATTGGTAATATGATTACTACCACTAGTAATAAGAATATTGGTACTAATAATATAACCACTGGTGCGCGCTGTTATAGGAATTATAATTCGATATTCCATGAAACAACTAAAATATATCCCAGAGACAATCGTCTGAATCCAAACAGTATTTTATCATTTGATTTACTGATAAGGAAAAAAAAGTGACTTGAACAATGTTTTTTTATAACAAAACATGAGAAGTTACACACACCTTTCCTAATTCAACGAAATGAGTTTTCATGAACCAAGATAAAGTAGCATCTGGGTTCTATTTCTGGACAACTGAGAGATCTGTGAAAACATAAAATAAAATATATAAAAAAGGGGGCTGGCAGAATTTTCAACTAAGACTGATAATCGTTTCCATAAATTAAAAATCTCAATAGAGCATAAAATATTAATAGAAAAAAAAAAAAGAAATTTGAGTCAAATAAATAGTTCACAATGCTCACCAGTGTAACATGATGATGTGGGTCGTAAACACAATCAGCTTTCGTAACAGTGCAGTAATAATTTGTTTAAGCTGATGGCGCGACACAAAATGTCAATTATGGCAAAAAAAAACTAAGAAAAAAGCTAAAAGAATTGGTGACCTGTAACAGCCAAGGACACGATCTAGTAGAATGTAGATCCCAACCCAAACTCACGAACTCATCATCCGACGAGCTCTTAGAGCTCGCACCACCGTCGGAAAGCTCCGGCATCTTTTGCCCGCCAGAATCCTGAGAGGCGGACACCGCCATGGGGAAGAAAAATTTCTCGAATTCCGAGGAACCCAGTTGAGGTTTATCCATGAGGAAGTCCAGCGCCGCCGCTAATTCATCAGCCTCCGCCGTGGGAAGCGACGAAAACCAGAGATGGGGTGTTGAGTTTTGAGAGATGAAAGAAGAGGGTTGGGCAAACGTGATGATGGTTAAAAGTGGGGAGTCGATGATGTCTTTGATTTTGGAGCAAAAGAGTTAATAGATAAAAGAGAGAAAAAAAAATTATTTAACGGGCTTATAAATTTTTTTTAGTTAGGTCGGATTAACGTATCATCCGTTAAGCCAAAAACTCATATCAGTACATTATAGTGCAAAAATGAATGTATTATAATAAAAAGTCAATACATTATAATACAAATACATCACAATACAAAAATAATACATCATAACACAGGTTATAAATTTATGAAAAATTAGTTTTACATTACAAAAACCAATACATCACAGTACAAAAACCAATATATTAGAGTATCGGGTCAGATGACCTAACGGGTCATGACCCGTTAATTTGGTCTAACACAAGTGCTTGCATATATATATATAACTCGATTCCAGTGAAATTAATTTGAGAATTATGATATCATAATATATGTTTATAATCTTTAGGTTATTAATATAATTTTAATTATTAATTATTATTTTATATTAAAAATAATATTAGAAATATAAAAAAATATTTGTTTTTTTCTAATTTTTTTCGATTTTTTTTTTGTATATTGAAAATTTGACAATTTATATTGGGACAAGACTCTTGTCAGGTCGGACTAACGGATCATCCGTTAGGCCAAAATCTCATACTGCTACATTACAGTATAAAATCAATGCATTATAGTAAAAAATCAATACATCATAATACTAATAAAAAACCAATAAATCATAACACAGGTCAGATATTTATGAAAAACCAATACTTTTGAGTACAAAAATCAATACGTCATAGTTCAAAAAACAATACATTAGAATATCAAGTCAGATGGCCTAACGGGTCATAACCCGTCAATCTGGCTTAACGCAAGTCTTTGCATTTATATCGTGTACTTTTACATGCACCAATGTGCATGAACTTGAGTATTATTTGCATAAATATAAATAGAGTATGATATCATTAACCAAATGGATATAAAAATGCACAATAGTGTAATATAAATGCACAATAGTATTACTGAAAGCACACAATTTAGTGAAAATGCATAAAAATACGATTGATTATTACAACATTAAACATGTAGGTAAAGTAGTGTAAGGGAACATGCACAATAGTAATTTTTATTTTTTTTTAAGTTTTTGATATCTCAATTATGTAAAGAAACAATGAGTAATTGTGATATTAACCAATTATTATTGCAACTTTAATTACATGAGTTATGCACAAAAAAATAACTAAAAATGCACAATAATTTTACTGAATATGCACAATAGTATAGGAGGAGAGATATTTTTACATTCGCACATTTTTTTTTTGGCATTTTTACGTCTTAATTAAAAATTATTTCAACCAATTTTTGGAACACTGGAACAAAATATAAGTGTTTTTTTTAATTTAAAGAATATAAAACATGGTCATTAAAATAAAAGAGAAAAGAAGCTTAGGCCTTAAAATAATAATCGTAATAATAAAATAAAAGGGATAAAAAATGTAGTAAGATCCTAGGATGTTGGCCGACACGATAAGCATAGCCACAAACACGACACGATAAGCTTATCGGGCCTATAATTTAAACACGAACACGACACGATAAAAATATGAAAAGTACGACACGGCACGATAGCACGATACAAAAATGTTAAAATTATTTAATCCTACCCGTTAAGCACATTAGGCCCGCTAATTAATAAAATACATGAATTCTTAATATATTTAATACATATTTATAAAATTATCAATACAAATTGTCAAATACATTTAAAATTATAATAAGACAATTGTACTAATGATAAATTAAAAATTACAAATACTAACAATGAGTAAATGAATATAAAAAGGGAAAATTAAAATATTATCGTGCCTTATCGTGTTTATCTGATTAGCCCGTTAGCAACTCATTTTTTAACGTGCTTTATCGTGCCAGCCCGATAAAGCCCGAACCTGATAAGGCTCAGTCCAAACCCTATTTTTTCGTGTCGTGTTCGTGATGGTCACTCGTGTCGTGACTCATATTGTCACCCCTAAGCCCATGAGGTGAAATTATATAATCCTAAGTTTCCCACTATAGTAAGGACATTTGAATTGATTATTCTGCACAATCAATAATCCATAGGAACTGCATTTTCCTCGTCATGACTATAAGATGGGTTTCTCCTAGAGATGTTAATACGGTTACGGTTAACCGTCTAATCGACGGTTAGTAACCGGTTGACCGCCGGTTCCGCTTAAAACTTTAACCGTCAACCGGTTTCTGACGATTAGGTTACGATTAGGGTTACAGGCTAACCGCAACCTCCGGTTAACCGGATTAAAAAAATTACGATTAGGTTATGAAGATTATACTAGGGGTGCATTTAATCCATCTAGCACTAGGATCTCACGAAATAAATTTACTCGCGATACTGAAAAAGTGGTTGGTGAGTATAAGTTGAATTTGATTTCAATATTTGATAATTTGTCTCAAAGTGTCTCTATATGTTCGGATATTTGGACGGATTCCTATAATAATAATAATTATATTGGAATTACATGCCATTGGATTGATAATTCTCTTTGCAAAAATGTTTAATTGCATATAAAGAGTTTAATAGTATGCATACCGCAGTGAATATTTCGCGCAAAATATCTAATATTTTATCCGAGTATCATTTAGGTAATAATTTTTTTTCAATTTCATTTGATAATGCCGCTGCTAATACGACTAGTTTAGATTCGTTAAAAACTTTTTGTCAACCTACTATTGTTGTATTTTTGAAATTTATATGTTCAGTATGGTCTAACTACTTTTAGATCTAAAATTGCTCCGATTAGGCGTGCGGTATATCATATAATCAAACATGATTCACTTTCAAAAAATGGTAAAAACTTTGCCGAAACAGTGGTTTGCATCAAATTTTTTTTTCAAATGATGTGTCAAACCTTTACAACTCTACTTATAAACTTCTTAATGATTCTTTTGAATATAGAGAAGCATTGTGTGTATATTTTGATAATCAAGATGTTGATTTCATTTTATTTACCAATGCGTGGGATGATTGTTATAATATGATGTCCCTTTTAAAAAAAATCTAACGACGCCACCATGACTTTATCCGGTGTTTATTATCCTACCTCCACACTACTTCTTGATGAATGTATTCAAATTGTACTTATTAGTACTTCTTTACTCGATTCGCCTAAATTAGGTGAATGTATTGCTAATAGGTTGAATAAATGGGTCAAATATTTTCTCTATATTCCCGATGTATTTTTGATTGCAAAAATTTAAGACCCGCATTATCTGGTCGAGGATTTAGAAAGTTTACTTAAAATTTATTATGAAGGATTAGGACCTTTTTTTACAAACTTCAAATATTAAAATTCCTAACTCTCTTAGTGTTGCTCACCAAGCAAGCCAATCTTTAACACAAATTTTTAATGATTACAATCAATCTTCTAGTGATGTTAATGTGTCCCCTCCCCCTTCTCCTTCCCCCACCACTTCTAATGTAAGATCATTGTTCAATAACCCTCAACAAGCTCTAGCACCATATACTAGGTTGATTGAGGATACTAAGCGAAAATGACAAATGGCTAGTGCTAGTTGAGCAATGGAATTAAATAGTTATTTAGGGACTTTGAATCGAGTAGTATCCCAAAAAAGCCCGATGGTACTAACGATTTTGTGCAGTTTTGGTCAAAAGTGGCCACTATTTTTCCTACACTCTCTAGGATTGCCAAGAAGGTTCTCGCCATTCCTGTTTCAACAATTTCTGTTGAACGGACCTTCAGCACTGGAGGCTTTGTGTTAGATGATCGTTGGTCTAACTTATTACCCCAAAATCTTGAAAATCAAATGTTGATGAATGATTGGGTCAAAGTCAAAAAACGAGAACAAGAAATGCAGTTGGATGAAGGTGAAGAGAGCAACTATTACAATACCACTACGAGAAGCAACGACAACGATGAATAGGTAAGTAGGTAAGTGAGGTAAGTATAAGAACTACGTGGACTTCTAATGAGATCCCCTGGTTGATCGATCAATAATGAGGTGATTTTTCTGTAATACAAATAATGAGAAGATAGTGCATCAATAACAAGGAAATTTAAAATTTATCAATAAGATATATATTAAATATTATACAATGTTTATTAGTTTTATATTTTTAATACAATATATCCAAACTTAATATATACAATGTATAGTTAATCAATAATTATGACTCTGACTTTTTAAATTTTATGACAAAATTATTTAATTCTCTTAAATACTGTATATTCAATTTGATCAGTTTTCTAATTTATGAATTACAAACTCATATAATACAAATATAGTTTGAAACTTCATTAACATCCCTTCCGATTTTATGATTGGTGTGTATATATAGATAGAGACTATTAAAAGGGAGCGAGTACAAGTTTTTTTTTGGGAAAAAGGTAAAATATAATACTTACAAAACTGCAAGTATACAAAAATTGGTTATATATTTTGCGGATTGTTGATCACATTTTTATATTAGCTGTTTAAGGTAAAAGTAGTCTAAGTAGATTTAATATTAATCAAGGAGATCAACAAGAAACTACGTAGAGTATGAGAAGAGAGAAATGCATAACTTTTATTCCTAAAATTCATGTCGAATCGGTCTTGGTCGGCTCATTTTACCAGTGTGGATTTCTTGATTACAAGATTTCTCTCTCTAAATCTCTCTATACGCTTCTCTCTCTAAAATTTGAAATCCATTCTCTCTCTCTCTCTTGGAGAGGTTATTTATAGGTTTCTCATTAAAAACTAACTGAACACGTGTCATTACATCATTGGTTGTTAAATCTCATTGTAGATAAGTTAACCCAAAAAATCCTAACCCTAATTGTGTATCCACCACCTTATTGCCAATCTCATCTGTATTCTACGCCGAGATTGCTTGAAATAATTTTCTGGTAGACCCATCTAGGTCGAATTGGTTGACATATCTGATGATGCCATGCAAGCCAACGTTGAAGGTATATATCTCATCGGGCCAAAAAGGTCGAGCTAATTGGTTGAGGGTCCAGTGTTCCAGCATAGCGGCACATTACGAGTAAATAATAAGTGACATATGGTGAGGTTGACAGCTCAATCAGGTTGGATAGAGTATGATAGGTGGAGGTTTAACTGAGCACGCCATGCACGTGTCGGAGGCACGCGGTCTGTCGGCCGCAACAATTTTAGTCGGCAGGCGTCCAGGTCAGCCTAAGCTTACCTAAGCACGTAATGCATGTGTCGATGCACATGGTCTGGTAGGTTGAAAACATCCTGGTTGGCAGAGAACTAGGTCGGAGGAGGTCATTTGAGTCGTGCATGCGTCGATGACACACAGTTTCATTGATCGGTGCCATCTTGGTCGACAGTCAACCAGGTCAGCGGAGGTCATCTGAGTCGTGCATGTGTTGGTGACATGGTCTGGTCGATAGGTGCCATCCTAGTCGGCAAGAAACTAGGTTGGCGAATATTGCTTGCTCATCATGCCTGTGTTAGTATGGAATACCCTGGTCGACCAAACCTTAGTCAGTTTGTTAATTAAAGTCAGGCCAATCAAATGCAAGACTGACACAACATCTGAGGCGTCAGGCACGATAGCCGAGGAAGTAGGGAGGCTACTGAGGCTATCAGCAGCACGACAGTAGGGGTGGTGCAACAATCGAGGCCGTCAGGTTGTTTAGAGTGGCTTGCTAGTTGGGTGAATTTAGCTTGGTAATTCGTTTAGATACCACATGTGGACCCAAATTTAGCCACGTGGTCTTCAGGGCAATGTCGACCACCAACAAGCTTCTAAGTGAGGATTCGGCTCAGAGTAGGCGGGTTCGCACTCATTTAAAGTTCTATAGGCCCAAAGATTGAGCTGGACAAGTTGGGATGTTCGGTCCTATCAGTTCCGTTTAACGAGAAGTTTGACCATGCATAGTACAAGGTGTTAATTTTTATAGACTTTTATCGTCTTGTGTCACTCGGATTCCCTTCTCTCCTTATAAATAGTCCCCTATAATTTCATTCGTTCTTCATTTATATAACACCCCACTTCATTCTCTTCCTTTGTTGCCTAAACCTATTTTTCTGCGGACGTCGTTCTTTTCATTGCTTCTGCTCTTCAGTTCGGAAAGCTTTATCTTTCCAACCCTTCATGGTCTTGCTCAATTGATCCTCGTGCGCTAGTTCTTTTTGTCTTTCAAAGGTAATTTCATTCTCTTTCTCTTCTATTTCTTTTATGTCTCATAGTCTGGGTATTCACCGAATGATTTTTGGGGTTTCAATCAAGGAGTCGGTTCAACCAAGCCATGGTGGTGAGTTCAAATTGAATTAATATGGAGGTTTGGTACGTGTTAAATTTTTGGACTTGGTCGACCTTTCATATTCGATCAGTTCGATGTCGACACCCACCAGTTTGGCAGGGATGGTCGGTTCGACCAAAGACATCAATTTAGACAAGGTTGCAAGTTCAAATCCTAACTCGGATTTTACTGAGACCATCATTTCAGTTTTGATGACCAAGCGGTCTGTTAGGATGCCTCAGCTACATACATCACTGTACTTCCACTTGACACCTGTCGTAATGATAAACAACTCATCTCGTAGTGACCTTCTCTTGAATTCTCAAAACTTTATCACTCCATGCCTGCAGGGGCAGAGAACCCGTCCAACTACTCCTTTTGAATCTTGAAGAAAGTGGGCTTAAGTAATAGGGCCAGGTCGATCAGATTGGCAGGTCGGCTTGGGTTTGTGGATTGAGCACAAATCGGATTGGGAGGGTTGATGATAAGTTTGGGGTCAAATTGATTCGGCATATTGAAAAATTCCCTATGAGAGTTTTAAAATGGACCCCAACATTTAATGTCAGGTCTGAATCATCTATAGTTCCTGTATGGATAAGGCTACCTGGCCTCCCAGCTCATTTGTATGACAAGAATGCACTCTTTCAAATTGCAAGCATGATAGGTAAACCTTTGCAGACAGATAATGGGACAGCAATGAAAAGTAGGGCTACCTTTGCCAGAGTATGTATTGAGCTTGATCTTGTTAACCACCTAAAGGATAAATTTTTTTTGGGCATAAATGGTGAAGAAATGATACAAAAAATCATCTATGAAAATCTTCCCAAATTTTGTGTGGATTACAAACACTTGGGGTATGAAAGGGAGGGATGCTATATCAATGAGAATGTACCTAAACCAGTGGTAAAAGAATATCTTAAGCCATCTGAGGGTACAAAAGAAAGTCAAAATGCCAATGGAGTACCTAAGAATACTAATAAGGGCAAAGCGGTTATAACAAATGTTTGGGTTGAGAAGAAAAGTTCAAAAAATCAAAAAGATACAAATCAAGCTACCAAAGGTCTCAAAATTGGCTCTCCTGTCAAAAATAAGGTTTCCAAACCTCTTGGAGAGATTTCAAACAATTTTTCTTTGTTGGATGAGGATATAGGGATTGACATTGCGGATAAGGGATCAAATGTTGCATCCTCATCTCATTTTAATCCCTCTGAATCTGAAATTGTGCAAAAGGATTCAACAATGATCAATCCTGAAGTTTGAGAGAAGGATTCTGCAGTCAACACAGTGGTTAACATTTCAGATATTGAGGAAATCGAAGAACAACAGGGATCCCAGGCTTTAACTGATAATGGTCCTAAGTCCAACTTAGCATCAGACACCTGCTCAGAACCTCAAAAGGATCAAGAGAATGCTAGCACCAATGTCAACTCTGTGGTCAACAATCCTGAAGATAATACCCCCTCATCTGATGCTTTCATTTCAGAGGTTGTTACAGGGATTATTGCAGCACCTGGTGAAGGTCTGCAAATTGTTATTATTGGTACTCTGGATGTTCAGGTTGCTGATGGTCCCAAGATCAACCCTCTAGTTGATCAAACGAATGGATATTCAATTGATGCTCATTCTAAAGCTGCCAAACAACTTAATTTGGATCTAACCTCTATCCTTGAAGAAGAACCTGCAGATTTCAAAGAACAGGCATTACACAGAAGGGGGAAATCAGCTGAAATCATAATGGTGGACCCATCACCCCCCACTGCACCTACAACTCAACCAGCAAAAAACAAAAAAAAACAACAAGATTGGAAGAGGAGGCCATGCTAGGGAAACAAGAGCTGCCAATCACAAATGATCACACAAGCATTAATCTGGAGTGCAAGGGGAGTTGTTAATTCCCCTACTCAAAGGCACCTCTACATGCTTTGCAAATAACATCATGCAAAACTTCTGGTAATACTTGAATCTATGGTTGCTTTCCAACCATATTTCTTTTGTAGAAGATTAGGGTTTGCTTTTGCTGCCTCTAATTCTAATAATAAAATATGGTGGTTTGTGGTTGAGCATCTCTCTCTTCGAATTCTCCAAGATCATAGTCAATTCTTTGACTGTCAAATATCTTCCAACTCCTGGCCTAGGACTATCTTGCTCACTTGCATTTATGCTGGTCATTCTAGGCCTATTAGGCAGGTTTTACGGGATAATCTCATTTATATAACTATTGTCCTTGGTTCATTGGGGGGGATTTTAATTCTCCTTTAAACACTGAAGATGTTCAAGGGGGTATCTCTAATAGGGTTGACCACATGTTAGATTTTTCTGAAATGGTGTCTGCTTTTGGACTCATTGATGGGGGGTTTTTGGGTGATCCTTTTACCTGGTGTAGACAACAACTCAAAGAGAGACTGGATAGAGTTTTTTATTCTTTAGACTGGTCTTCTCTTTTCCCTATTGTCTCTGTCCACCATCTTCCTAGGTTTTAGTAAGACCATGCTCCTCTTTTAGTTAAATTTGGAACTAGGGCTAGGAGTCAACCCCCTTTCAGGTTTCAGATCATGTGGTCCCACCATCATGCTTTTCTGGAACTTGTAAGGAAGAGTTGGCTTCCTGACACTTGGGAATATGGGATGATTAATATTCATATCAAGTTAACTAGGCTTTCTAAAACCTTGCAATGGTGGAACCACAATGTTCTTGGGAATGATTTTAGTCTTGTTAGAAATGCTAAAAGGGCTGTTTCTCAAGCCCAGAGTGACTAGGATTCTGTTGGCTCTGAAACTAACCTCATTTATCTTAAGAAGTTTATTGCTGATTTGAACTTTGCTGAAAAATGTGAGGAATCCTTCTGGAAACAAAAAATTTCAATTAGGTGATTATCAGAAGGTGAGAGAAACACCAAATGTTTTCACTCTTTTCTGCAAAAGAAAGAAGTAGGGCAAGAATTCACTCTATCATTGATAATGGGACTGTCCTTACTGACATTGATGAAATAAATAATTATGACTCAATCTTTTTTGAAAATCTTTACTTCAATGACCATGTTTGTGGGGATTTCAGTGTGATAGATGGTATGGAACCCCTCCCCTCAACCTTTGATGTTCATAAACTGTGTGAACCCCCTTCTAAAGAGGATATTAAAAAAGCCTTATTTGATATAAGAGCTGACAGTGTGGCTGGACCTGATGGATACCCTGCCTCCTTCTTTCATATCTGTTGGTATATTATCTAAAATGATGTCATTGAAGTTGTTTTAGATTTCTTTGATGGGAACAAAATGCCTCCCAGTTTCACAACCACCACTATTATTCTTCTCCCCAAAGTTCCTAATCCTACTGTTTGGAATGAGCTCAGGCTCATAAGTCTTTGTAATGTTACAAATAAACTCATCTCCAAACTCATTAATAATAGACTTGCCCCTCTTTTACCTTCCTTGATTGCCCCAAATCAGAGTGGTTTTGTTAAGGACAGATGGATTGGTGAGAACATTTTAATGGCTAAAGAAATGTTGCATTCCATGGATGATCCAAGAACTAATGTTAATATTGCTCTTAAATTAGATATGGATAAGGCTTATGACAGAGTTCAATGGTCTTATCTTTATCATATTTCGAATGTTCTTGGATTCCCATAGAGGTGGATTGAATTTATTGCTAATTGTATAGAAGATTGCAGCTTCTCTGTCCTTATCAATGGTGAACCCTCAAGTTTTTTTCAAATCATATAGAGGACTCAGACAAGGTGATCCCCTTTCACCTACATTATTTGTCATATCTACTGACTACCTTTCAAGGGGTTTAAATAACTTATTCTTTGATCACCCTAGTATGTTTTTTTCATTGTAAGAAGGGATCCCCTATTACCCATTTATCATTTGCTGATGATATTATAATCTTTACAAATGGAAGCGTTAAGGGACTTAAGTGGTTAATGGGATTTCTTGCTTCTTATTCTTCCATTCCTGGTCAAGCCATTAATCACTCTAAAAGTAACTTTATTATTAGCTCCAAATGTAAACCACAATTTATTTCAAAAATCCAATCCATCACTGGTTTCAAACCTGATCACTTGACTATCAATTATTTAGGATCTCTTTTGTTCAAGGGAAGGCTAAAAAAAGATCTATTTATTTCTTTGATCCAAAAATCCCAGGGTAAGATTTTGGGTTGGGCTAATAGATTGCTTTCTCATGGGGGCAGATTACTTCTCATTAAGAGTGTTCTAGCATCCCAAACAGTTCATCTTTTTCATGTCCTTCAGCCACCTGGTAATGTTGTACATATACTAGAACAAATAATGGCATCCTTTTTCTGGGGATCATATGGGACTAGAAAGACCATTCACTTGATTTCATGGGAACAAGCCTGTAAGGCTACAAATGAGGGGGGTATTGGAGTGAGGAAAATTTTTGACTGTATTAAAGCATATTCCATTAAACTGTGGTGGAGATTTAGAATGCAGAAATCATTATGGGCCAATTTTTTGAGGGAAAGGTACTGTTTATATAAATTTCCTGGTTTAGTGTCTATTTCAGTTCATGATAGCCTGTGTTGGAAAAGATCATGCAAAATCAGAAAATAGGCTCAAGCTCACATTTATTGGATTCTTGGAAAAGGGGATATTAGCTTCTGGCATGAACACTGGGTTGGGGAAGGTCCTTTAGCTTCATATGTTTCAGATGATCATGATAATTATTGTGATATTAAAGTTAATATATTCTGGATCAGTGGCTCCTGGGATTTTTAGAAACTGTGTACAGTGCTTCCTTTTAATCTGGCTCATCTTGTATGCTTAGTGCCTATTAATTTTGGTAGTGAAGATAAATTGATCTGGAAAGCTTCTTCTGATGGTTTATTCAATACTACTTCTGCCTGGAAAATTGTAATTGAGCCACATGTCAAAGAAAGAATTTTTGAATTTTTCTAGAATAAGTACATCACACCTACAGTTGATGTTTTCCTCTGGAGGCTGGTGCATGACAAGATTTCTGTGGGTTCTAAATTACAGCAAAAGAGTTTTCACATGACTTCAAGATGCTAGTGTTGTGGGGATATTGCAGGTAACCCTGATCCTATGGTTTTTTCAGCTTTTTAAATTGAAAATTCTGAGCATTTATTTTTTGAAAGTGAAGTTAGTTCTAAAATCTGGAAACATTTTGCAAAACTGTTCGACCTGAGTTTGCCTCAGTCAGAAAATGTGAGAATATTCCTAAACTTTTGGGCAAACTCCTTTTCAAATGCACCTACAACACATTTGCGTATTTTAATTCCATGTTTGGTGTTCTAGTTCATATGGATTTCAAGGAATGATGCTAAATACATGGGTATTAATGTAATGGTGGAAAGAATATTGGAAAAAATTTATAATTACCTGTTTTGTTTGGTTAACAAACTGAACTGGAAAACCTGGAAGGGAGTTAGGCATCTTGCTGGGGTATATAAATGCAGGTACTGAGCCCAAGGTGCGGTATTCCTCTCTCATAGTCTGATTGGCCAAACCAGAGCTGTGTTCTCTCAAACTAAACTCGGATGGTTCGGTACAAGAAGGAAAGGCAAGAGGAGGTGGTATTATCAGGGGCCCAGACAGTGAGGTTTTGATAGCATACTCCATTTTTTTCCAAGCCCAGTGCAGCATTGAAGTAGAGGCCCAGGCACTAGTGTATGGATTGAACCTTTTGGAAAAAATTTCGGCCCAATGTTATTGGATTGAACTGGATGCTCAAGCTCTACTCCAACTTATTCAAAACTCGACCCACCAGGGATTTTGGACTTTGCAGCATGCTTTATTAAAAATTCGGAAATTTTGTGAAACCCACAATGTTAAAATGTTGCATATCTATTGTGAAGGGAACAAACGGGCATACTTTCTTGCAAATTTAGGATGTCGGGATCAAAGAGATGTCACATATAATTCAGAAAGTTTACCAAAAATGTGTAAAAGCTTATGTCGGATGGATCAACTTGAATATCCATCCTTTTGTTTTAATAATTCTAGTTTGTTAGAATTTTAGTTCTGCTTCGTCTTTTCTAGAATTTTAGGACATTACGGGGTTTGGTATTTTTCCCCTCAGAAAATACCATGTATCCTTTAATTTCTTTTGTTGTAATTCTGACGTTCTTTAATAAGTCACTTCTATAAAATTCCACCCCTCGGGTGTTTAAAAGAAAACCATATAAACTAAGTAAAACCTCATATACAGTGATATGTAATTATAATTCATATTATATATTAAATCATTTATAATAACATTAAGTCATTAATCATCATCTATAATTTTGATTTTTTAGCTTCAAGCTTGGATGATTACAACCATTTAAGAATTATGTGTCTTTATATATTTTTAGATAATACCTAACTTTCCATATAGTATATATAACATAAGGTAAATACTTATGTTAGGTCATGACCCGTTAGACCATTTGACCTGATACTATAATGTATTGATTTTTTTACTGTGATGTATTAGCTTTTGTCTCAAAAGTATTGATTTTTCATAAATATCTGACCCGTGCTATAATGTATTAGTTTTTATACTATGATGTATCGGTACTATGATGTATTATTTTTTCACTATAATGTATTGACTTTTGTACTATGATGTATTGGTATGATGTTTTGGCCTAACGGATGATCCGTTAGTCCGGCCTGACAAAAGTGTTGCCCTATACCATAATGTAGCATAGTGATGAACAAATAGTCAAAAAACCAAAAAGATCGACTGAACAAAATCAAAAATAGGAATTCGGTTTGGTTTATGTAAATTCGATTTAGATATCTATTTAAGAATCCCAAAATATTGGTTTTTCGATTAGATTTTTGTGTCCTAAAACACAAAAACTGTCGAAACCAAACCAAAATATAATAATAAAAAAACAAAATTTTATATTACTTATTGGTATATATTTATTTTACTTCTTTTTCTATTTCCTAAAAAAAATAGTTTTTTATTCCTTACCGACTTTGATTCGGGTAATTCGGTTCTTAGCCTATTTTCGTTTCGATTCAATTTGTAATTTATAAGTAATTTGGTGTTCAGTTATTTCGGTTAAATTCGATTTATGAACCAGACCGACCGATGCTCACCCCTAGTGTGACATATAGTAAGTATACTATATTTTAATTTATACTAATGAAGTCATATTGATTAAATCATATCATATGACATCTTCCAACATAGCATCTGCACTTCTACGCATGCTTCAGGAAAGGGCTTTTAGAAATACTATATTGTAAAATATATTATACATATATTCTGATATATTATATTCTAACATGTACTATATAAATTAAGTTATAGTAATAAATTATATTATATTAATTTGCATAATATAGTATCAGTGTCTAAAGTATTATACTATATTATAATGCGAACTATAAAAATATTAAATAGCGTATATAAGAAAAATATTATTTTATGTTCATTAAATTGACCGATTTAAACAAGAAATGTATGTGACATTGGCGAGCATCAAATCATATGCACTAACTTGGAAAATTTATCAAAAAATGTTCTACCTTATCCTTTTCAAACTCAAATGCTGAGATGACTTGATTATACATGTTCTTATCATATTCATTTATTTCAAAACACAAAATGGCAAAAATATTATTGAATTACATATTTTATCCTTTTTTTATTTTATTCTCTTTATTTTCCTCTTTTCCCCCTCTTTCTATTTCCTTTTTTTTTTTTTATGTTCTCTTTTAATTCCACCCCAAAGGTGCTGATAGTACACTCACCTCTTAATGACATGTGTATCATTCAATTTTCTTAGTATTTTTTTTTTCTTTTTTTTGCACAAAAATCTTAACCAATGTTAACCAAGAATTCGTATGTATAAACTATACCATGTTATATTATATATTATTTTAATAATAATTTGGATTTTGTAATATTGTATATGTTATTTATATTTTTATAGTACATGTTATAATATAGTATAATTTACTAAACACTGATATTGTAGTGTGTATATTAATAGAATTAATGACATATAATTTGATTAGTATAACTTAATTTATACAGTACATGCCGAAATTTAATATATTATAATATTTATAGTATATGTAAAGTGTAGTTTTTTTCTAAATGACCATATGAAAAGATATATTTGTATTAATTCATTAATATAAATTAAAGTATAATATACTTAATATAAGATACACTATGGTATTATTAAATAAAAACTTTTAATCTTATAGAACAAATATTATGGTTGATTAATATATATATATATATATATATATATATATATATATATATATAGTGGATCCAATGGGTCCACTTCTTATAATTAGTTCATAAGGTCAAATCATAACCATCCAATACATTAAATCCAATTTATATAAATTAGTTTGGGTAACAAATATATTTATTTCTAAATGTGTATTAATAAATTTTTAAATATGTACCAAATAATATTTAAATAAACATTAATATAATTAACTAATATAAATTACATCATTTATATTTTTCTTTCTCCTCAATTAATAATTCTTCTCTCTTGAAATCTCTCTATAAGTCTCAAAAATTATAAATATTATCAAAATAAATTAAACCATATTATTCCTTATGATCTAAGGAACAATACCCATACCATTTTTCCCAACAAATTTGTACATAAATATTCTAATGGAAATTATTGCGAAAAAACTAAATAATAAAAAATAAAAATTGCACATATAGACGCATGTTATTGCACATTTAGAAGTACATTGATGTATTATTAGAATAAAAACGATGTTTGCATTATATGTCATATTTTCTCAAACCAGGTTCCAACAGATTTATTGCATACTTGCATTATGATGCACGGTTAGTAGTACAAGTATGCAATAATACATGTTATATGTTTATTAGTCAACTACCCATCATTTAATTTGAATCCATCAGATCTAAATCTAGTGAGTGGATGAGAATTGGCCCTACGAACTCATTTGAATAATTGGACCCATTGAGTCCAATCCTCCATGTTGTTAATAGTGTTAACTATTAACGCTGATGTGTCCAAAGAAGAGCGTTCCAGGGATGACGTGGACCAATTAGAATTCTCTAAAAATGACGTGTCAGGCTGTGGTTCATAGGGTCTATTTTGGGAAGAAGCCAAAATTTTGACCAGGTATAAATAACAACTTTTTTTTTTTTAATTTATGTTAATGTTGTCATCCTTTTTGTTGAGGAATTTATTCTTGACAATAATTCCTATTTTGTTATTTGCCTTTCTTGGGCACAAAATAAGTTAGGAAACTAGATATAGGACAATATTATGTTTCCTAGTTTATGCACAAGACTTTAATTATTCTTAAATTGTGTTTAGGATTTGTTTTTAGGATTTTACCAAGTTTAGGATTCTAGGTTGTCTATTTAAGGCACAAGAACTCCTAATACTTGCACGGATTTTTGAGAGATCAAGACGCACGGAATTCTTGAGAGAAGGACGCACGACGCAAGACTCAAAGAAGAAGAACACGAAGAAGTGATATCTACTTGGAGCCAACGTTCGTGATAAACAAGATCTTTGAAGTTGCGTGACCGACGAAGAAGATCTTACCATTCCGGCAACAAGTATTTAGTATCAAGTTTCTTGATATTTAGTTTTCATATATTACTTTATATTTTGTATTGAACTTAAAAAGAAAGTAATATAGTTTTCGAGTTTGTACACCCAAGTTCACAAGTACTTTTACTTGTGAACTGAATTTGTTTAATCGTGTTCTCATATTTAATTTCCGCTGCATAAATTTAATTTACTCTGGTCGATGTTGTTAACTAATTTTGGTAACATTGATTAACAACATCGTGAATTTGAGAATTATTCTTATATCCATAGACCTTCTAATTTTATAATTGGCATCTAGAGCGGGTTACTTAACCTTTTAAGTACTGATCCTTATTTGTCTAGGTACTATGGATACTCCGAGGAAGAAGAGTATGGTTGCTACAGAGGATGCCAATGATTACGAGTCAACTGAACCTGATCCATCCTTGTTTACCCATGTTGTATGGGACGACGATGTCCATGTTGGTTTGCTTGCAGACAACATCGTGTGCCTGAATGCCGAGACCACTGATTATTATGAGGAATACGAGCAGCTGAGTATTGACCAACAGAAATTGTTTGTCAGTTGGAGTAAACAGGTACTCAAGGCCAAAGATCTCGCAAAGGAAGTAGAAAATCTAACCAAAGAAATGGATGATCAGCTTGACGTAATTGTTCGCTTGGAAACGTCGCTCACTAAGAAGGATGCTGAGCTAGAAAAGGTGAAAACCGAGTTGAAGGAGGCCCAAGAAACCCTCACAAACCTCAACAAAGGCAAGGCCACGGTGGATGAGATTCTAAAATCGAGTATCCCGGATTGTTCAAAATACGGGATTGGATACAAGCATGTTCAAAAGCCAATTTTAAGTCAAAAGGTGAACTTGACCAAATGCCACAAGAGAAGAAGAAGACAATACATGTGCCATCATTGTGGTGAACCATGTCACATACGACCATACTGCTGGAAGCTTGTTGGCATGCAAACTCATTTTAAAAGGTCAAAGCTGACTGCTGAGTCCCATGTTGGTTCCCGTGTTACCAACATCAATACCAACACCAGGTTCAAACAAGTTTGGGTCAAGAAAACTGATATTAATTGCAACATGATCTGTACCTCCCTGAAATCCCACGTCCCTGGAGCCTGGTACTTCGACAGTGGATGCTCTAAGCACATGACCGGCTCGGAAGATCTCCTCTCGAATATTGTCAAGTTTCAAGGAGGAAAGATTAAGTATGGTGGAGGTGAAAATGGCCAAATCATTGGACAAGGAGCCCTTCATGTACCTGGTATTGCAAAGATTGAGAACGTGTTGCTGGTTAAAGGTTTAACGGCGAACTTAATAAGTATTAGCCAACTGTGCGATGGTGGTTTCAATGTCAAGTTCACTCGTGAAAGATGCGAAGTTTATGACGAAGGCTATGCATGTATTGTCATTGGTCAGAGGACCTCAGATAATTGCTATCAAATCATTGGTGATATGGATGAAAGAAGTACAAGAAGAAGACAAATAAATTTCAAGGAAATGGTCAGGTATGTATGTTTGTCTACTAATTGTTCTAAGATTCGTGAGTCTTTGTACCTTTCTAAAATAGAGCCCAAGCGCGTGGAGGATGCACTCAAGGATGAGTTTTGGATTCGGGCTATGCAAGAGGAGCTGGACCAATTCGCCAAGAATGATGTGTGGGATCTTGTTCCATGGCCAGAAAGTGCTCACGTGACGGGGACCAAGTGGATATTCAAGAACAAAACCGATGAAGCAGGCAACATTGTGAGGAATAAAGCTCGACTTGTCGCTCAAGGGTATACACAAATTGAAGGAATTGATTTTGATGAGACATTTGCCCCTGTTGCTCGAATTGAGTCGGTAAGACTTTTGCTTTCTGTTGCTTGTTATATGAAAATTTCGTTGCATCAAATGGACATTAAGAGTGCCTTTTTGAATGGGGTCTTAAGTGAAGAAGTATATGTTGAGCAGCCTAAAGGATTTGTG